>CM062297.1:873527159-873809580 GCA_031216915.1 Pictodentalium vernedei | reverse complement strand
CAAAAACAGGGGAAGTGCATACAACACAGACATTATTCGTGCGCTACGAAAGAATAGGACATTATCGACACTAATGACCCTATAATTAGATGACTGATTAAACGGGTGTCTTTTGTTTGAAACTTATAAGGAGAGATCTTTGTTTCAGACCAGATAAGCGCTAATTGGCGTTACAAACTCCTATTGCGATTCCTCCCCATTAGAGTTATCACGTTTGTCTGATTTATTTCTATATGTGGCTTACTTGACAAATCGGCTTTTCGGGGCCCGACACCTACATATATTTACGCTTTTATCCCAAACGAGAAGAATTATCAAAAGTTATATACACCTTTTTGAACCACAACATCGTAAATTTAAGCTATCACCTTGACAAAAGCATCGAGATATTAACACAATTTGTGGAACTACGTGGCGTAATCATAAAACTATGGTAGTGGCGAGTCTTCGTTAATAATTTAGTAAACAAAATAGTATAATGGTATTGACGGCGTAATGAAAAATTCAGTCAGATTGAGAAGCATGCCTTGCATTGATTGAAGAAAATGAATGTTTATATTATATTTAGACTCAATCTGGTGGCATATTTCAGTTGGTCCAGCCAACTAAACCTAAAAACAGACAATAGACTATTTAAGGACTAGACTGGTTCCAGTCAATAGTGGCGTAAGATTCGTTTAAGAATTTCACTGGTGCCTTGAGAATACGCTTTTGATTATCGGCTTAGTTATTCTATTTATTTGAATATTTTTAAAAGGCAAAGACATTTGAAAAGATATACGGCAGCAGTTTTAATAACATACCTGGTTATTTTAGAGATCTCGGTTGTGGGGGGGGGGGGGGAGGATCATGTACAGTACATGGAGAGTGTATTAACAATAAATCACCCGTGGAGTGATAATTTCTCTCAAGAAATGAATGCTAATTTGTTGCAAACCGTAGTTAGCATAAGCAAAGTTTCAACCAATGGACCTCCGGGTTTAACCCGGAGGTCCATTGGCTGAAACTTTGCTTGTGCTTCGTGTGTTTCTGTACAAAAGTTTAGAATAGTACCTCGGCTGATACCTCCACTCCATGGGTGATTTGGTAACAATCCACCTTCCACGTACTGTAAGACGCACGGACTATAAATAATATATATAGATATTATGGCCTATGGCCCCAGCTTTTAAACACAGGAGTCTCAATTAATGGAATATCAGTGAAGATGCAGCTGCTTGATTTTTAATTTTATATCGCCTATGTCAAGCAGGAATATATCTGTCATAAGTATGTGTGTATGCATATATAGTTAGCATTTATATATGTACTAGCGGGTGTTACCCGGCGTTGCATGGGAGAAGATGGTTATATATGATCGGCTCAGCCGTTTTCACAATAGAAAGTTAAGGTCACCAATTTCAAGGTCAAGGTCACCTCGCACGGGCACCCCGATAAAGTCAAAATGGTCGATGGGTCAATATACCCGCACATATGAAATTTTAGCCCGATCGGCCCAGCCGTTTTCGAAATAAAAGTTCAAGGTCATCAATTTCAAGGTCAAGGCCACCCCGCACGGGCATGACACCCATCCCATGTTATTCGTAGGGACGCATTACCCCCGTGTACAAAATTTGAGATCGATCGGTCTAGAAACGGATGAGTTCAACCGAAACAAAGATAGATAGAGAGATAAAGATATAGATACAGACATTCGCTTTCAAAAATTAGATGTTCATATATATTTATATGTCATATATAGGCCATGCGTCTTAGATGAAGACCATCCCGATCGTTAATGTGTTGTGCATTACTTTGATTACAAAGTAATGGGGCGGATTGCTATAAAAATAGTTCAGTTTGTGATACAAGCATGAAATTTGGTATGGAAGTCACTTTTGGTATATAGAGTACTTTAGGATAGTTGGCCACGAAATATCTTATTATTTTCAAGATGGCCACCGGAAGTGAAAAAATCTGCACTATTGGTGATGTGAGTGCAGCATATATGAGTGAAACATATAGCATTAAAGCTATTTTTCTGCTGCTATATCATTCCTTTATGCAAACCAAGACTGAAAATGAATTGAAATAATGAATAGCAACGGCAGTTGTGGTTTAAAAGGCCGTGGAAATATATGGCAAGGGAAATAACTCTGTATGCTCAAATGTGCAGTTACCAGGGATTTGTTTCGTTTTTAAACGTACACGTATTTTCAAAATAAACCTCATAATCTGCAATATCAATGCCAATGTTTTGTATCATCTCATGCATTTAGAATCGATGCCCGTATATATCACAGGTGTATTTGTTGATACTAACTGCTTTCTTGGCAGTTACAGGAGCAAAGTGCAGTGCATGACAATACTGTGCGGTAGCATTTGCAATTTCCAGTACATGTTGAACGCTTGCAGCAGCACTTCTGTAGTTCTCGACAGCACTCTGCTATAGCAGAGAGTGGAGTCCAGTGTGGTTCCCACAAATTGTTGTGTTTAAGCCAACCCCAGCTGATAGGATCTGGTAACTGTTGCACTGGAGAAGAAGCCTGGCCCCAAACATGACCCGCTTGGAAAACTGCCCTTTTAACATGCTCATATAGGGATGCCCTAGTTGGTAGTATGCCATTGTATGGACGTTGCTTTCGAGCGAACAAATCAAGGCGACATTCGTCAACTCTGCATGTGTTGAACGATCGTACATGACAACAACAAAATGTTCCAAGATATCCATGTCTGCCTCTGTAACTTCATTCTGTGGTGAACTGAGTCAACAGAAAACCTCTGTTGCCGCCTCATACGCATTCCATGCCCGCCAAGCAGATTTCTTTCCTTTTCCCACAAAGGCAGACACTGTATCGCACCCTGTAAAAGCGGAAGTGTTGTCCCTTCCCAAAAGCTAACCACATTGAATTAATCTGAAGGTCAGTAAACACGGAGATGGCTATAACAGCAACATCTGTGTCGGAAGTAACAACAGTCATGCTATTAAAACCTGTAACAACTGTCGCATGTTTGGCAAGAACAAACATACGAGTGTCTGCCTCTTCATGGTTACAGGATGACAGCATATCTGTGTTCAGTTCCTTATTACAGGCAACATCACCCCCTTTAGTGACAACTATAAGGCTGTTTCTCTGAGCATTTACAATTCTATCTGCCAAAAATCCAAACAGTTCAGTTTTGTTTTCATCACACTTCAGGAAATTGCTCCACGACTTTGGTACGTTACTCTTACCGACCACTTTTCTTCGAAACCCAGCTCCCCTTTCCTGTCGAGTTCCTGCTTCAAGGCTACTTTCGAGGTATACATCAAAAACAACATCTACTTTTGTACATTTTTGTGCACATCTTACAATGTATGGCATAATAACCTCAGCAGCATAATCATCAAATGTTTTAGCAGTTCCAGGTGGTTTTGCATTGACCATAGCCGCACCATCTATAATCATAACTTCAGTATGAGGCTCTTCTACTCGAGCAGCTATCCCTGTCTCTAAAATGTCCATCAGCTGTGATTTTACTCCAGAGTTGAGCATACCATTGTGCGATAATGATGGTGGGTACTGTTGGTTTTCATGTTGAAAAAAGTTTTGAAGGTCACACTGTCGATTTTGGCACGATATAAAAAAGTCATGAAAAAAGTTGACAGTCATTTTTCAAACTCTCTATTTTCAGATTCCCCACCATAGTATGAGGCTTGATTTTTTTGCTGAAAAGGGAAAGCTTATTTTTTGCCAAGGGTTCATGAAAACTTTCTTGTCCATTAGTTGTCGATTTTTTCAGGAATTTATCATACTGTTTTCTGCCAACAGGTAAAAGCCATCGACTCGTTTACCTTTTTATCCGCAACTTCTTTGACATCGAGGGAATAAAGGTCTTGTGAATATTCTTCAAATGGACTGCCATACTCAGATATTGTTGAAATTAGTCTTCAGACTTTATCCTGAAAGTCCTTCTGAGCAGCAGGGGTATCGTCATGGTGTTTCTGTTTCGTTTCAACTCTGATTTTCCAGCTGCATCTGCAAATTCATCGATAACCCTGCTTATTTCCGCCCCCGCTGTCATCCATCCCCTCAATGCTGCTGGGTCTTCTGTTAACCCAATAGCCCCACCGTCACCCTTAACTATGACATTATTTTGCTCGTGAGCTTGTTCGATTGCGATATCAGAAAACACTCGTTCAGTTGTGTGGACAGCAAAATGACCCTTGCAAAATTGTGTATATATATCAGGATGTAAAGTCTCAAGCCCGACCATATCACGAAGGTGAACTGGGAGCCACCGGGCATAATTTATATGGTCCAGGACAAAGAAGTAGGGAATAAGTTCAGCTAGTGATTCTTTGTATAGTAGGAAATCACTTTCACGAAATGAGTGGACAAAACAAAGTATCAACAACTCCAGTTTTAGAATTGTGGACCAGAACTGAAACTGTGGGATCTTTTGCTATGAACGTTAACATCAGGTATCATTTGGACGAATCTACGTCGAAAACTCAATTAGAATTTCTTATTTGCGATAAAAATGGTAGTTTGCTTCAATGCGCTGTAGAAACCCCCACCCCCGCCCCACCCCAATGCGAATTTTAGCAGGGGAGAAATCTCTCTTTAAAATGACACCTTTGTTGCAAATTTCCTTCAAGTAGATCCTGATATCAAGTCATCACGCCCAGACTATAAAGCCCTGACAAAACTTCATTGACAAAAACATTATGGCCACCTTGAAAATGGCCTAATTTTCAGTGGCCAACTATCTCAGGTTGTTCTACTATATCTAAAGAACACATGGTGAAAATGTCATGCTTGCATCATCAAGTGAACTATTTTCTTAAAAAATCGCACTAATCCGCTCCAATGAAGGCGGTCTATTCCACGATTCGACCACGACACATTTACACAGGTGTGTCGAGGTTTCGTAAATAAAATACTGCGAAATCAAGGCCACATGAAAAACACCAAACGAAAGTGATAATCGATGCTGCCGTATTTCTTTTTCGACAAGTAAGATTATATATTGGTGATGGGAGGTAGGCGGGCAGAGAACTTCGTTTGGATCGCGACCCAGTCGCGATCGGGT
The DNA here is from genome assembly GCA_031216915.1 of Pictodentalium vernedei. NCBI lineage: Eukaryota > Metazoa > Mollusca > Scaphopoda > Dentaliida > Dentaliidae > Pictodentalium > Pictodentalium vernedei. Next base: position 873,804,525 of record CM062297.1, on the reverse strand, counting down.
CGAAATTCTATGTTCCCGTTTGGGATCACAGTACTGTACTTGGCGATAGGCGACTATTGTCATAACGTATTGTACAATGAAAATATATACTAGAAGTTATGAGGTTCCAGTTTTATATTTTGGCCAGTGTTAGGGCACTGAAGTATTCTCCTCTCTTGAAGTGTTTAATTTCTGAGAAGCAGGGGCACATTATTCATGATAAAACTCCATCTGCGTTGAGAATATATCATGACTGAGCAGTTATTTATTTATTTATTGGTGTTTAAGGTCACATATGTTTGCACTGTGTTCAATCTGTTTATTTATTTATTGGTGTTTTTAAGGTCACATATTTCTGCACAATGGCTAATCATGACCACGACAGTTTTACGGGTGGAGGAAGCCGGAGTACCCGGAGAGAACCACCGAGCAACGACGAGAAAATGTCAGCTCCCCAACATACTAACTCCACACAAGCAAGGTTAGCATTGGTTGAAGACAGGTGCACCATCGACGTGCAGTACGCCTTAGTACACAGCGTCAACGTGCCCCCACGTGGGCAATGGGCGTGAAGTGTCTTGCCCAAGGACACAACGCGGTTGCCGCAGGTGGGATTCGAACCGAGGACCTCTCGGCTTGCAGCCTGCACTACTGCCTACTGAGCCACAGCGTCCCGCACTATGTTCAATCATAACCGCAACATGGAATATAGACAAGTTTAGCCAATCGTTTTATTCCCGTGTTCCCATTTTAGAGGACTTCCACCCCAAACATTGGTGACTGGGTCATGGTTTAACAGTAAAACAAAGCTTATTTAATACAGCAAACGAGCACTGCTTCACTTCCAAGGGCTCCCGTGCTATGCGAACCTTCGATTACAGAACCATAGGACATGGTACTCTGTCTTTTGGGTGGTTTGCTTGAAATGGGTGGGCATTTGTGGTATTGTACTGACAACTATATATCCTGATGCCAATTCACTTTTAGTGGCTCAGAAGGTAGAGGTGCAGGCTGCAAGCCGAGAGGTCCTCGGTTCGAATCCCATCTGCGGCAACCGCGTTTTGTCCTTGGGCAAGACAAATAAATACAAAAGTTCACTGCTAGGATTCGACTATGATTTTATTTACGCCTCGTGAAATAATCCCCCACGCGCCTCACTCGAGAATAAAACTCGTACTCGAACCCGAGCAGTAACAAATATCTATATGTTAAGTATGCTCAAATAGTCTATGAAATCTACTGTGATCAGCATTTCAAACACACAGTATAGGATATCTAAATTTAAAATATTTATAGTAGAAAATTGCCTAATTAAGTCATTCAACGAAGTTCAAATGACTTGTAGCGGTTTTCAAAGTTTTTTCGCCCCCCCCCCACCCCCCCCCCCTCCCCACGATTGATGATACTTCCCGTAAAGCAATCGTGAGGAAATCTGACACACTTATTCACCTTTATTTCTAGTTCTCAGTTAACCCTTCGAACTCTAGTGGTATTTTCCATGCCAGGTCAATGACAGCAATTAGAAGAGTCCATATTCATTATTTGGGGTAGACCGATTAATATTTTCAACGTGCAGCCTCCGGGCTGCACGTTGAAAATATTGATCGGTCTACCCCACAGATTTACTGAACAGCCATCCTATTTAATGACGTAATGATGTATCATGTTCCTGGCCGGAAAAGCGACCGCGGGTGTTCAAAGGGTTAAGGCTGCGATTTTTTATCCAAAAACAGCATCCAATTTACGAACTTTTAATTTCAGCTCCAGTATTCAACTTCAGTGTTTTCACAATTTGGGAAATATATCTTCCAACAAAAACATAACTAAAAATTCGGTACCGAGCTTGGAAACACCCAACTGTTATGGCCGAAATTTCGATTGTCGTTATTAAAGTCGCAGTCACCAAAAATTAAATGTCGGCCGATTTTCATAAAATATTAGTATGTTGTAGAGTTGATAAAATTAATTAAGAGGTATCTGGTTTGTAGTATTTAGATTTATCGCCATTTTGTAGGTTTGAACGTCATTTCAAATTTTAGGGTCTTTGCATGGACATTTTTGTTTAAAACACTGACTTTCTAACACGTTCAGATTTCTATTAATGATGCACAAAGCTATGAAATTTCATGTTTATGATGTCTCTATTCAATACAGTAGTTACAATTTCAACCTTCACCCCAAATAACGTCAAATTGACGTCCTTTTAGGCCTAACAAAGTTATAAATCTGTTTCTCAGGCCCACCCACGTGGTCCCTTTGCCGCCGCTTACTCTCTTTTTTATAACCAAAGCAAACTTTAAAGAAATAAAAATTAAATGGTTTATGTCTGATATTTTACCCAAGTTAATAAAATTGATAAATTTGTCCCCTGAGTGCAACAAGGCTTTGCAATCTTTACCATTGCAAAGCATTCTTGCACTCAAGGGATGATATACAGTACGTGGAGAGTGTATTATCACTAAATCACCCGCAGAGTGGAGATTCCACCCAAGCAATAATTGCAAATTTGTTGCAAAGCAGAACCAGCACAAGCAAAGTTTCAGCCAATGGACCTCCGGGTAAAACCTGGAGGTCCAGTTCCTGAAACACTGCTTGTGTTTTTGTCGATATGTGCAAAATGTGAAAGTTATAGCTTGGATGATAACGCCACTCCGCGGATGATTTAGTTACAATCCACTCTGCACGTGCTGTACATCACCACCCATGCTATTCTGTAGCTTACGAGGCCTAAAACATAAAACAAACCAAGAACATGAACTTCTGATGGCAAAGAAATAACTTCCAAAAAATAACAAGCAAATTCAGTGAATTCATGTCTCCCGCTGGGAAGCAGTTTCAAAGGGGAATAAATGCATCCAGTGGAATATAGTTGAGTTGCAAGTGGAAGTTATTTAGAAGAGAAAGAACAGACAGTGCTTCAGACAGTGGTTATCAGATTTATTTTCACGGAGGTCACTGTCAAAGCAAGTAAAGTGATATGGAGTATAACTTTGAGAATCACTAAAAATTAAGACTGTATGATAAGACATATTACATTAAACTGATGTGAAAAGTAATCCATATATGAAATTTCACTGAATCGGTTGACACTAAGGAAAGTTAGAGTCCGGAAACCATCAGCCAATCAAATTTAAGCAACCTAATTAAATATGCGTGGAAAATGCCCATGTTCGAACTTGGAGCCACAATTGATGAAAGTGATCTACTATCCAAATTTCATCGAAATCGACTGACTATAAGGAAAGTTAGAGTATGGAAAAGAAAAACACGAAAGGTGTGCACTTACTGTGTATTAGTAGTAGCACTGAATAAATCAAAGTTTCCCTAATTTTCATAATTTTTGCACGAGAACAAAACCCGTATTATATGTGATGTATTGCATGTTACCAAACATTCATAAAAAATTTATTCAAACTTTCAACTTTCATTTTGAAGTTCTGTACAAAAAACTGATTACACCCAATTTCGGAACAAAATGGCCGCTGGCGGCCATCTTGAATTTTGGACCAAACCCCAAAACACATATTCTGGTCTGACAATGATAACAAAGATACCCAAGAAGTTTCGTGAAGATCGGTTCATAAATACGGCTTTTAGCCCGAGGTGCGTTGACGCACGGGGCAGACGGACAGGCAGACGGACATATTTTCGGTACAAAATTTCCCACATTCGAACTTACCTAGGTATTGATAAAAGTAATCCATATATGAAATTTCATTGAAATCGGTTGATTTTAAGGAAAGTTAGAGTCTAGAAACCGTCAGCCAATCAAATTTCAGCAACCTAATTCAATATGCGCGGAAGTAGTATGTCTCGCACGTTTCACCCCACATTTGGGGGATCTCATCGGGGGATCTCATGTGACGTCATAGTCTCGTGACCTAATGGCGCCATGTTTGGTTGTCATGGTAACCCGCGTGAGAGGCCATGTTGTGACGTCATCTCCATAGTGATACGTTGTGGGAGTGCGCATGCGTAGCGCGTGTTGTTAGGGTGATACGTATTTTCGTCGTCCATTTTGTACACTGGAGGCCGCCATCTTGGTTTCTATGGCTGGAGGCCGGCATCTTGGTTTCTATGGTAGCACGTGATTGCTATGTTACCCAATTTTTCTGCAATAAGACGGGGTATGTTTAGAGGGTGTGTTCGATTGTAGAAGAGTAAATATAATTACCACAAACCACCCGACAATCCTTCCAAATCACCAAAATCAATCCCAACTTTTACTATTTCGAATTCTTTCAGAATTCTCTGCTTCTATCTATATATGCAATGGTTTACGTATACCTGACCATGTTCCTTTGTCCTGGAGTATACTCCAGTAGCGTAGAAGAGCCTATCATTTGGAACAGTTTATCTTATTATTACTATATTTAGCAATTTCTGGTCTATTCTTGTTCGTTCTGGCCCTATTCCAAGTACTCTTGTTTCATACAACTAAATTATAATTAGCCAATCAGATTGCTTGATTTCCCAAAATCTGTATACAGAGTTATCTCCCTTCTGTATAATAAAAGACTATATCCAATGGCAATATCCTCAGGCACCCCAATTTTAGCACCCCTTTTTTGAAAACACCTGTGGCTATGGAATCCATTTTTTGTCATATGTGCTTATGTGAAAAAACACAATGTGACACAATGTGTCCTAGCACAAAGGCACATGCTTTATGTGCCGATATGTGCTTGAGTGAAAAGGCACAATGTGACACAACGTGCCCTATCACATAGGTACATACGGGTATTTGAGGATACCTTTGGCCTGGTATTGTATTATTTGAGGATACCTATCGAGGATACCTACTGGAGAATCCCTTTTTGTCATATGTGCTTATGTGAAAAGGCACAATGTGACACAATATTTCCTGTCACATAGGCACATGCTTTATGTGCCGATATGTGCTTATGTGAAAAGGCACAATGTGACACAATATGCCCTATCACATAGGCACATACGGGTATTTGAGGATATATTTGGCCTGGTATTGTATTATTTGAGGATACCTATCGAGGATACCTACTCTAGAATCCCTTTTTGTCATATGTGCTTATGTGAAAAGGCACAATGTGACACAATATGCCCTATCACATAGGCACATACGGGTATTTGAGGATACCTATGGCCTGGTATTGTATTATTTGAGGATACCTATTGAGATTACCTATCGAGGATACCTTTTAGGGAATCCCTTTTTTGTCGCATTAGGCTATGTAAAAACCCTCAATGGGTCTAATGTAGTATTACCAACCGCTTCCATCTTGTTGCCAAATCTCCAAGGCCATTACAGGTCTATGGCCTATCTGTCCTATCATTAGCTTCTACAACAGTCTTGTTCCATTGCGGCCTTGTACCAGTACTATTGGCTTCTGTTATTCTGCCCCATATCTCATCCATTACTTCCTAGCTATACCTATCTCAGTCTCGACTATAACATTGATCAAGGTTGAATCAGATTTCCCCTGTATTCATATAAGGCATTCCGTTATTGAGATTCCTAGCCGAGTCCGTAAGATTTGGATTCCGTGTTTTAACATCGTCCCCTCGAGGGTATGGAAAGGGATTGATAACAACCAATTCAACAATGACTACAAGACTCTGTCCGGCTTCCTCCACCCATACAACTGTCACCGACATAATATGACCTTGGCTGTTAATGTGTCGTTAAAACATAATAAATATAAATAAATAAACCCAGTACCAGTTTTGCTTGTACAAATATTAGTACCGTCAGACAAAATTCATTCTCTGATTAATTTCGTACTTTTCTGTACTCAAATTCCCTGAGTAAGATTGGTATACCTTTTCAATCTCAGATTTAACCCCCAAGCACAATGAGAGTGAGAATAAGTGTACCATTTGGAAATACCCAAATTATCCGTCTTTGGTTACTGTCTACTATCATATTGGATTGGGTTAATTTGAGACACTTTGCTTTGCTATATGCAGAGATGTTTAATCAATAAATCCGGCTGTAGTTATGTTCTGGGACTTAATGAAACATGTGCTTTGGCCACTTAAAAATAGCACTGTCTGCAAAAAATGACTTTGAGTGAATACTCACTTGTCCAAAAACAAAAAGGAAAAAGCTCTATGAGCTTTTCATAACTGCTTTCAAAAATCAATGGGGAACAAATTTTGTGTTATATGTTTTGGTGTTCCGTGTTATCCAACACCAGTTTGGCCGTACAAATATGAATACCGCCAGGAAAGAAAGAACATTTTCTTAGTGGTAGACTGTTTGACTTCTATGATAGAGGTCCCGTGTTTGTTCATATTACATGTATTTCATTGTATCTGAAACATATATGTTGGAAAAATTGTGAAATCATGGAGTAGGAAGCTTAGCCTCGTTTGTTGACAAATCCCACACATTCACAAACAGACAAAATGATAGAGAATAAATTAATTATTGAAATTTAAGGTCACTTTCAGCATCTACAGCTATATCGTGACCATTATATAGGTATTTATTCAAGTCCAGGTATTCATTGCATAGGCGTGCAGGGCTATTTTTCAGGGGGGGGGGGATGAACTCTTTTAGCCCGAAAAAGTTGAATCTCAGGAGGAAATGCCAAATGTGGGTATGGTAGGGAGGGTCTCCCTCCTATTGAGTACCTTGAGAGAACCACCGAGCATCGACGAGCAACTGTCAGCTCAACATTCCAATTATGCTCAAGCTCCGCTGATGCAGTCTTAGATTGGTTGAAGAGGTGCACCATTGACATGCAGTACGCCTTAGTACATGGCATCATCGTGCACCCGTGTTGGCAACCGGGATAAAGTGCCTTGCAACAAGGGCATTACGTGGGTCGTCCCAGATAGGGATCAAACACGGGACCTCTATCATAGAAGTCAAACAGTCTACCACTAACAAAATGTGCTTTCTTTCCTGGCGGTATTCATATTTGTACGGCCAAACTGGTGTTGGATAACACTGAACACCAAAACATATAACACAAAATTTGTTCCCCATTGATTTTTGAAAGCAGTTATGAAAAGCCCAAAGAGCTCTTTCCTTTTTGTTTTTGGACAAGTGAGTATTCACTCAAAGTCATTTTTTGCAGACAGTGCTATTTTTAAGTGGCCAAAGCACATGTTTCATTAAGGCCCAGAACATAACTACAGCCGGATTTATTGATTAAACATCTCTGCATATAGCAAAGCAAAGTGTCTCAAATTAACCCAATCCAATATGATAGTAGACAGTAACCAAAGACGGATAATTTGGGTATTTCCAAATGGTACACTTATTCTCACTCTCATTGTGCTTGAGGGTTAAATCTGAGATTGAAAAGGTATACCAATCTTACTCAGGGAATTTGAGTACAGAAAAGTACGAAATTAATCAGAAAATGAATTTTGTCTGACGGTACTAATATTTGTACGAGCAAAACTGGTACTGGGTTTATTTATTTATATTTATTAGGTTTTAACGACACATTAACAGCCAAGGTCATATTATGTCGGTGACAGTTGTATGGGTGGAGGAAGCCGGACAGAGTCTTGTAGTCATTGTTGAATTGGTTGTTATCAATCCCTTTCCATACCCTCGAGGGGACCATGTTAAAACACGGAATCCAAATTTTACGGACTCGGCTAGGAATCTCAATAACGGAATGCCTTATGTACAGGGGAAATCTGATTCAACATTGATCAATATTATATTGGAGACTGAGATAGGTATAGTTAGGAAGTAATGGATGAGATATGGGGCAGAATAACAGAAGCCAATAGTACTGGTACAAGGCAGCAATGGAACAAGACTGTTGTAGAAGCTAATGATAGGACAGATAGGCCATAGACCTGTAATGGCCTTGGAGCTTTGGCGACAAGATGAAAGCCGTTGGTAAGACTACATTAGACCCATTGAAGGCTTTCACATAGCCTAATGAGACAAAAAGAAAAAGGATTCTCCAAAAGGTATCCTCGATAGGTATCCTCAATAGGTATCCTCAAATAATACAATACCAGGCCATAGGTATCCTCAAATACCTGTATGTGCCTATGTGAAATTGTGCCTTTTCACATAAGCACATATCGGCACATAAAGCATGTGCCTATGTGACAGGGCATATTGTGTCACACTGTGCCTTTTCACGTAAGCACATATGACAAAAAGGGATTCTCCAGTAGGTATCCTCGATAGGTATCCTCAAATAATACAATACCAGGCCAAAGGTATCCTCAAATTCCCGTATGTGCCTATGTGATAGGGCACATTGTGTCACATTGTGCCTTTTCACATAAGCACATATCGGCACATAAAGCATATGCCTTTGTGCTAGGGCACATTGTGTCACATTGTGCTTTTTCACATAAGCACATATGACAAAAAAGGGATTCCATAGCCACAGGTGTTTTCAAAAAAAAGGGGTGCTAAAATTGGGGTGCCTGGGGATAATGCCATTGGATATAGTCTTTTATTATACAGAAGGGAGATAACTCTGTATACAGATTATGGGAAATCAAGCAATCTGATTGGTTAATTATAATTTAGATATATGAAACAACAAGAGTACTTGGAATAGGGTCAGAACGAACAAGAATAGACCAGAAATTGCTGAATATAGTAATAATAAGATAAACTGTTCCAAATAATAGGCTCTTCTACGCTACTGGAGTATACCCCAGGACAAAGGAACATGGTCAGGTAGACGTAAACTATTGCATATATAGATAGAAGCAGAGAATTCTGAAAGAATTCGAAATAGTAAAAGTTGGGATAGATTTTGGTGATTTGGAGGGATTGTCGGGTTGTTTGTGGTAATTAGATTTACTCTTCTACAATCGAACACACCCTCTAAAGATACCCCGTCTTATTGCAGAAAAATTGGATAACATAGCAATCACGTGCTACCATAGAAACCAAGATGGCGGCCTCCAGTATACAAAATGGACGACGGAAATACGTATCACCCTAACAACACGCGCTACGCATGCGCACTCACACCACGTATCACTATGGAGATGACGTCAGAACATGGCCATTCACGCTGGTTACCATGACAACCAAACATGGCGCCACTAGGTCACGTGACTATGACGTCACATGGGATCCCTCGATGAGATCCCCCAAATGTGGGGTGAAACGTGCGAGACATACTACTCGCGGAAAATGCCCCACATTCGAACTTGGACCCACAATTGATGAAAGTGATCTACTACCCACATTTCATCGAAATCTGGTCACTGTAAGGAAAGTTAGAGTCTGGAAACGAAAAACACGGAAGGACGGAAGGAAACCCCGAATTTAATATCTCAAGTTTTTTTTCAAAAAGCGGGAGACAAAAAAAAACAAACGCCCGCTCACATGCAATTTTACAAAAAATGTCCCGAGAAACCGAGAATCTACTTTGTGGGGCTATAACTACGTTTAATATTGACCACGTTATTGAACTTCCTTTCTCGAAATTGTGCCGCCAACAGAATCTAAAAATGCAATCAGTTTTTTAGCCAGCGAAAACGTCTCCGTTGCAGTGGCAGGTCGGACGTCAATGTCGTAAAAATTAAAGTTCGTCCGATTTTCATGAAATTTTAAGATGTTGTAGAACTTGAAAAAATAAAAAGATGTTTTTTTATTTTTATTTTTATTTTTTTTTTGATGTAGCGTCATTTTCGGCGTTTTTACGTCAAATGGCGTTTTTGGAGCCCAATGACCTACAGCCATTACCACAGCACTTACAGATACCAAACCCCTCATATGGGCGCGGCATTCAGTTTTCTCCACCATAGCCAAGTTTCTTTTGTCATTGCCAAACTATTCGCGTTATAAGGCCAATAACGCAAAAGGGGGAGAGCACTTTTGCCCAGCTACAGATAGCCATAGCACTTTCGAAGACCAAACCGCAGGCGTGGATAGAAAATATCAAATGTTTTTTGACCAGATACCAGAATTATCTGAGTGACTACAAGAAAATTTTAGTGTTCAAACGTTCGTGAAAACTTAGATTCCCTTATCGTCACCATAAGATAATTAAAGGGAGTTTTACGGTTGCATACATCTCTAGTGTATCTCTTACCTGCACCGTTACAATTTATACCTGTACCCAACGGCCCGGTTGTTAGAACATTGGACTTTAAAACGAGTGGTCGACGGTTTGACCCAGATCTGCGGCATGTGCGTTGCGTCCTTTGGAAAGACACGTTTTTCCGATTGCCCACGTGTGGGCACAGTGCTGCTGTGTACCAAGGTGAACTGCGAACAGGTGATGGGACTTGCACACTCAGCACACTGTTAACTCTGCACAAACAGAGAACAAGTATGCCAGGCGACAGAGACCCACAGAGGTAACAACATGAACTTTTGTTCAATGTAAACGTTTTCCCTCTCTACCGGCGTGCACCGTGGAACTACAACACAACTCGTAAGGCCACTGTGGAATAATTGCCCCAACGCGGGTGTTTTGAACGGAGTCTAAGACGGGTAATTAGTTCCAAAGGGCGTTTCATGAGCATTTAATGGACCAAAGGGGTTTGGGTCCTGCGATGAGTCCATGCATTCGTACACGATTACGCATGGCAGCGAATTAAACTGTTTGATAAATTGTTTTAACAGTTTAACTAATCTAGTAGCGTTTTAGCGCCATTGTAACAGCAATTTTATAGCATGCTCACCTACGTTACTACCTGTGAAAAGCCCGTATGGTAAATTTTAGCTTTTAAGTTTTAACCCCACTACCGGTGTAAAGCTTCTACTGGCGGCGCGTTGGCTCAGTAGGTAGAGGTGCAGGCTGCAAGCCGAGAGGTCCTCGGTTCGAACCCCACCTGCGACAACCGCGTTGTGTCCATGGGCAAGACACTTCACCCCCATTGCCAACGTTGTGTACTAAGGCGTATTGCACGTCGGTGGTGCACTTGTCTTCAACCCAAGCTAACTATGCTTGTGTGGAGTTAGTATGTTAAAGAGTCTGACAGTTGTTCGGTGGTTCTCTATGGGTACTCCGGCTTCCTCCAGCCGTAAGGCTACCCGACCTCCGGTGACCCTGGCTGTCGAAAGTGTCGTTAAATGCCAATAAATAAATAATTAAATAAAGCTTCTACTGCCGTTAGAGCGTTTCCCATGGGAATTCCATTACAAACATTTACACCTATAGTTGGAACTTCATCCATCTCGACCTTTGACACGACCCAATTTACCGACTTTGATACATTCACACTTCGCGATGTTTCATTCAAACATACGAGGTTTTGCGGTACTATCTACTACGGGCAATGCTTCAAGTTTAAAATACCTACAATTAAATATTTAAAATACAATTTAAGTACTGTTAATAATAATTTGACTAAAAAAGCAAGGCAAATTCAATCAACCTTGACGATTTGTCTAGCTGTCTCTCAAACATTCACGTGCAGCCGGAAGTACTGCCCACCGGCGCAGATGTAAACAAAACAAACCCATGTATTTGCTCGTCTGCTAATCGAAAATGTCGTTAGTAGCACAGCTCGTATGTTTCGAGTATAGATTGCAGGACGCCGGCAGTGACGTCATAATCACGTGATCTAGTGGTGTCATGTTGTGTTGTCATGGTAACCCGCGTGAGCGGCCATGCTGTGACGTCACTACCATAGTGATATGTGGTGTTAGTGCGCATGCGCAGCGCGTGTTGTTAGGGTGATAGTTGTTTCCGTCGTCTGCTCAGTTTATCTACAGAAAACAGGAAAGTGGCCCGATTCATGTTTATCGAATAATCCTGACAACTGAATAATTTTCACTTAATGGAGTCCACGTAAATGAATAGCTTTTGATAGAATAACCCCGCCAACTGCTTACAATTTCCATGCACAAAACCATTAACCTTGCATTCAGTGCAAAATGTATCTGCAATTGCTTATTAGTTACTATTAGTTACCACGTGATCAGACACGGGGTAACGAATTTATCTATTGACTTTCCGTTTTAGAAGTACAATCTATTTCATGTGTGAACACACACAGCATGGGATCTTTTATCTTCCATTGTTGAGCCATACAGGTTTCTGTGGAATTTTTGTGCAAAACAGTTTTTTGTGAAAATATTCCGATATGACTAGTATAAAAAAATTATTGAATTTCTTTTTTTCTTCTTTGTCTCAAAAAACATAGCTTATGAACCCCACATTGGAGGGTACTCGACAAGCTCATTCCAATAAGGTGTCATGAGCTATATTTTGGAGATAAAAAAATTAAAATATAATAGATGTACACTGCAAAACTGGAATGACGATTTTACTTCCGCCTTCTAGTTATCGGTAAATTGATTTCGATGAACGCGTCTTCTACGGGGTATGGACAATTTGTAGATTTCGGAACGAGGCTTCCACTGGGTATGGGAAATTTGTCAGTGGCTGGGCGGACATATCGTGGGTTTCAATGAATATGGTCTCATACCACGTATCTATCAACCAATCAAATCAAAAAATTCACTTTAGTCAATAGATAAAGAGTAAACTCATGTTATTGGAATAAAAAATATTGTAATATGTCTAGAACCATTCGTGACAAACACCAATTTCCCAGTGTTATGGACTATTTTTCCTCAGTTATCTAGTACAGACTTTTAATCCATTATATTCTGACTAACTCATGTTAATGGAATACAAATATTGTAGTATGTCGAGAAACTATCATGACAAACACCAATTTCCCAATGTTTATGGACAACTGTTCCTCAGTTTATGCAGTATAGGCATTTCATCCGTTATATCCTGCCTCGCAGAGCTATCAGCCCTGTGAAACAAGATACAATATAACAAATGCTCAGTTTATCTCCAGAATACAGGAAAGTAACACAATTCCTGTTAATCGAATAAGGCATTTAGTCCACTATATCCCGTAACAAATACTCAGTTTATCTTCATAAAAAAGAAATTGACCAAATTCATGTTAATCGAATAATCCTGATAATTGAATAGATTTCACTTAATGGAGCCCACTTATGAATAGCATTTAATGAAATAACCCCGTCAACTACATAAACTTCCAAACACAAAACCATTTACCATACCATCAGAAGAAATTTATCTGTTAATTACATTTCAGTTACAGAGTAAACTCATGTTAATGGAATTGAGAATATTGTAATTTGTCGAAAAAACTAACGTGAAGAACACCAATTTCCCAATGGATATGGACTGTTTTTCCTCAGTTTATCCAGTACAGGCATTTGAATCTTTATATCATGTCTGACAGAGCTCTATGAACTCTGTAAAACAAGATACAATATAAAAAAAAAATCTCTGTTTATCTCCAGAATACAGGAAAGTAACCAAATTCCTGTTAATCGAATAATCCATTTAATCCACCATATCCTGTAACAAATGCTCAGTTTATCTCCAGAATACAGGTGAGTGACCAGATTCATGTTAATTTAATAATCTTGATAATTGAATAACTTTCACTTAAAGGATCCCTCTTAAATGAATAGCGTTTAATAGAATAACCCGCGTCAACTACAGCTAAAACTAGAAGTCTTGTCACGAACTGTGCGCTTCTCTGGGCTTAATTGCGCGTAGGAATTGCGCGCAATTGCAATATCGAATGGCATCCAAAGCACGGCAAGTTCTCCTGGTTATTCATAGCCAACACAGGCAATGTTTCTGCCAATTGACCTCCGGGTTACCCGGAGGTCCATTGGCTGAAACATTGCTTGTGCACAGGCCATATGTACAGAATGTGATAGCTTTACTATGGTCATAACGCGTAGATTAACGCGCAGATCAACGTGCTATTTGTGCAAATTTTATGACAGGACTTCTAGTTTTAACTGTACATACAACTTCCAAACACAAAACCATTTTACAAATGCTTAGTTTATCTCTAGAATACATGAATGTAACCACATTCCTGTTAATCAAATGGGGCATTTAGTCCACTATATCCCGAAACAGATACCCAGTTTACCTCCAGAATACAGGAAGGTGACCACATTCCTGTTAATCAAATAGGGTATTTAGTCCACTATATCCCGTAACATATGCCCAGTTTACCTCCAGAATACAGGAAGGCGACCACATTCCTGTTAATCAAATAGGGTATTTAGTCCACTATATCCCGTAACATATGCCCAGTTTACCTCCAGAATACAGGAAGGCGACCACATTTCTGTTAATCAAATAGGGCATTTAGTCCACTATATCCCGTAACAGATACCCAGTTTACCTCCAGAATACAGGAAGGTGACCACATTCCTGTTAATCAAATAGGGTATTTAGTCCACTATATCCCGTAACATATGCCCAGTTTACCTCCAGAATACAGGAAGGTGACCACATTCCTGTTAATCAGATAGGGTATTTAGTCCACTATATCCCGTAACATATGCCCAGTTTACCTCCAGAATACAGGAAGGTGACCACATTCCTGTTAATCAAATATGGTATTTAGTCCACTATATCCCGTAACATATGCCCAGTTTACCTCCAGAATACAGGAAGGTGACCACATTCCTGTTAATCAAATAGGGTATTTAGTCCACTATATCCCGTAACATATGCCCAGTTTACCTCCAGAATACAGGAAGGTGAGCACATTCCTGTTAATCAAATAGGGTATTTAGTCCACTATATCCCGTAACATATGCCCAGTTTACCTCCAGAATACAGGAAGGTGACCACATTCCTGTTAATCAAATAGGGTATTTCGTCCACTATATCCCGCAACATATGCCCAGTTTACCTCCAGAATACAGGAAGGTGACAACATTCCTGTTAATCAAATAGGGTATTTAGTCCACTATATCCCGTAACAGATGCCCAGTTTACCCCCAGAATACAGGAAGGTGACCACATTCCTGTTAATCAAATAGGGTATTTAGTCCACTATATCCCGTAACATATGCCCAGTTTACCTCCAGAATACAGGGAGGTGACCACATTCCTGTTAATCAAATAGGGTATTTAGTCCACTATATCCCGTTACATATGCCCAGTTTACCTCCAGAATACAGAAAGGTGACCACATTCCCGTTAATCAAATAGGGTATTTAGTCCACTATATCCCGTAACATATGCCCAGTTTACCTCCAGAATACAGGAAGGTGACCACATTCCTGTTAATCAAATAGGGTATTTAGTCCACTATATCCCGTAACATATGCCCAGTTTACCTCCAGAATACAGGAAGGTGAGCACATTCCTGTTAATCAAATAGGGTATTTAGTCCACTATATCCCGTAACATATGCCCAGTTTACCTCCAGAATACAGGAAGGTGACCACATTCCTGTTAATCAAATAGGGTATTTCGTCCACTATATCCCGCAACATATGCCCAGTTT
Organism: Pictodentalium vernedei; assembly: GCA_031216915.1. Lineage (NCBI taxonomy): Eukaryota > Metazoa > Mollusca > Scaphopoda > Dentaliida > Dentaliidae > Pictodentalium > Pictodentalium vernedei. The sequence goes on along the minus strand of CM062297.1, from coordinate 873,789,294 downwards.
ACCTCCAGAATACAGGAAGGTGACAACATTCCTGTTAATCAAATAGGGTATTTAGTCCACTATATCCCGTAACAGATGCCCAGTTTACCCCCAGAATACAGGAAGGTGACCACATTCCTGTTAATCAAATAGGGTATTTAGTCCACTATATCCCGTAACATATGCCCAGTTTACCTCCAGAATACAGGGAGGTGACCACATTCCTGTTAATCAAATAGGGTATTTAGTCCACTATATCCCGTTACATATGCCCAGTTTACCTCCAGAATACAGAAAGGTGACCACATTCCCGTTAATCAAATAGGGTATTTAGTCCACTATATCCCGTAACATATGCCCAGTTTACCTCCAGTATACAGGAAGGTGACCACATTCCTGTTAATCAAATAGGGTATTTCGTCCACTATATCCCGTAACATATGCCCAGTTTAACTCCAGAATACAGGAAGGTGACCAAATTCCTGTTAATCAAATAAGGCATTTAGTCCACTATATCCCGGAACAGATACCCAGTTTACCTCCAGAATACAGGAAGGTGGGCACATTCCTGTTAATCAAATAGGGTATTTAGTCCACTATATCCTGTATCATATGCCCAGTTTACCTCCAGAATACAGGAAGGTGACCACATTCCTGTTAATCAAATAGGGCATTTAGTCCACTATATCCCGTAACAGATACCCAGTTTACCTCCAGAATACAGGAAGGCGATCACATTCCTGTTAATGAAATAGGGCATTTAGTCCACTATATCCCGTAACAGATACCCAGTTTACCGCCAGAATACAGGAAGGTGACCACATTCCTGTTAATCAAATAGGGCATTTAATCCATTATATCTCGTAACAGATACCCAGTTTACCGCCAGAATACAAGAAGGTGACCACATTCCTGTTAATCGAATAGGGTATTTAGTCCACTATATCCCGTAACATATGCCCAGTTTACCTCCAGAATAAGGAAGGTGACCAAATTCCTGTTAATCAAATAGGGCATTATGTCCACTATATCCCGTAACAGATGCCCAGTTTACCTCCAGAATACAGGAAGGTGACCAAATTCCTGTTAATCAAATAAGGCATTTAGTCCACTATATCCCGTAACAGATGCCCAGTTTACCTCTAGAATACAGGAAGGTGACCAAATTCCTGTTAATCAAATACTCCTGAAAAATTGAATAATTTTCACTGACAAAATGTAAATTTCAATTAACGGGGTTGTACTTTTTTTCTTTATTGAGATATAATAATAGAGAGAAAGAAAGATTGTTGGGTTGTACAAAGAGTCTTCATTTGCCACTGTAGAAGTTGTTAATGACTTGCCTCTGTCATTAACGATTAATCGAATAAGGCATTTAATCCACCATATGCTGTCCGACAGAGCTCTATGAGCTCTGTCAAACAAGATACAATGCAACAAATGCTCGGTTTATCTCCAGAATACAGGAAAGTGAACAAACTCCTGTTAATCAAATAATTCAGATAATGAAATAATTTTCACTTGTAAAGCGGCCATTTCAATTAACACGATTCTTCTGTATTTCCTAATTGAGATATAATTCCAAACTATTTGATGGTTAATAATATTCATCGGATTGACTGAAATTAATTCTTGGTGAGCGATTGGGAATTGGGGATGGATTTGGTGCTCCTTGGGTGAGTTTAAGGCTGAAATGGTTATGATACTTTTATAACCGGTTAATCATATGGTATCACCGCGGTTAACCGGTTAATCGGATATGTAAGGAAATCCAATTATAAAATTGTTATTTTTTATCAAAACTTCTAAGTAATTTTCCAATGAAACTATACAAACATTGATGTCATTAGAACCGGCTCGGTATCTATGTTTGTATCCAATGTATGGTCTTACTGAGGCAGTAAGAAATAATCATAGGCCTTGGGATGGTTACTTGAGGTTACTTTCTGGTTATTTTGGCAGCTCTGTTGGGAAAGGGGTTAAACTTCTATTTGCCATAACATGCTTTACCGTCATGGTTTTTAGAAACATATGCACTGCATATATATTTGCATGTGATAAGAAAGGTTAACCGGTTATGAGCTTCAAAACCAGTTGTTCCAATAACCGATGTTTAACCGGATAACCAGTTAACTGTTTCAGCCCGAGGTGAGTTGACTAGTTATGGCATGGTCTAAGTCTGATTCCGTCCTAAAACGGTGAACACGGTCGTCAGATGCCTTACAAAATAGTTTTCCATTTAAGCACCACGAGTTCATTTTTCCTGTGGTTTTGAAAGCTTTTTGAAGCAGATAGTAATTCAGTTTTGTGACATCTTCTGAAACACTTTTCTTCGTACCTTTCAAGTTTCTGTGTTTTTTTTTTTTTTGCAGTGACCTCCAATTATAATCAGTTATAAAGCCGCACAGGAGTAGCGTATGGGAGGGAGGAGGTGGGGAGCGGGGTGGTAAAATGAGGATGCGGATGTCAAGGTGATAGCTTAAATTTGCGATTTTGTTTAAAAGTGTATGTATTTTTAATAATCTAAAGGCATAAAACTATTTGTCTGTGTGACGGGCCCAAGGAACATATTTAAATAGACCAGTAAAGTAATCCATGCGCTGCTAATTAAGCATGAAATTATAGGGCCATTATTGCGCGCCTGCCGAACACCATGATGAGCTGGCTGATAATAGATTAAATGCGGTAAAGACCAGTGCTCTCGAGTTGTCATTATCTGTGAAATTATGCCCAGTTAATAGGTAATTATCGTGAAACCAGTACCTCGCACATGTTCTCGACACAAACTTATTTCGTATCTGGACTGTCAACAAATGTCAATATGTGACAAGGTAGTCATTGTCAATGCTGAACATTAACCTAGGCCGCCGTGGGGACCCCGGAAAGTGAGTAAGTGCTTGTTTGCCGTGGTAAACAGGCTCTGGTTTACTGGAAAGATAGGCCTGGTGGCCAATGCCTGGGGTGGAGGGCCGCTAAAATGGGCAACATTGGTATAAACGATTGGTTAGACTTGACTTTCTATTAATGATTTGGTCACGATTGGCCATTGTGCATAAGTATGTGACCTTAAGGGCCTATATAAGTAATGAAATTTTGTTTATTTTGAAAATGATCACCTCTGATATTCCTTCAATTCAAATTAAATATACACAAAATGTACATCAAAATGAAGGTTGGGGTGTATAGAACACGAAACACGTGTGTAATCAACTCATAGAGTCGACTGTAGGCACCACTGGTTCCTGGAAGTCTGCTGCCGTATTCGCACCAGAACTGATAATTTAATAATATTTCACGAAAACAACTTGTGGCCAAATGTGCATATCCAAGAACAAAGCTAGGGGATTAAAATTCTTCAAAACAGATAGAATCCAAGTTTTACGGAATCGGCTAGGAATCTCAATAACGGAATGCCTCATATGTATACAGGGAAAATCTGATTCAACCTTGATCAATGTTATAGTCGAGACTGAGATAGGTATAGCTAGGAAGTAATGGATGAGATATGGGGCAGAATAACAGAAGCCAATAGTACTGGTACAAGGCCGCAATGGACAAGACTTCTGTGGAAGCTAATGATAGGGCAGATAGGCCATAGACCTGTAATGGCCTTGGAGCTTTGGCGACAAGATGGAAGCGGTTGATAAGACTACATTAGACCCATTGAGGGTTTTTACATAGCCTAATGCGACACAAAAGGGATTCTCCAAAAGGTATCCTCGAATAATACAATACCAGGCCATAGGTATCCTCAAATACTGAAATGAGGCTAAGAGTCGTAGTAAATTATACCTCATTGAGGGATTTTTAATGGTCCTCATAACCTCAAAATTCAATGAGGCTATGAGGGATAATAAATGAGGACTCATTGAGGGCTTTTACATAGCCCTCATGGCCTCATACGACAAAAAAGGGATTCTCCTAAAGGTATCCTCGATAGGTATCCTCGAATAATACAATACCAGGCCATAGGTATCCTCAAATACTGAAATGAGGCTAAGAGTCGTAGTAAATTATGCCTCATTGAGGGATTTTTAATGGTCCTCATAACCTCAAAATTCAATGAGGGTATGAGGGATAATAAATGAGGACTCATTGAGGGCTTTTACATAGCCCTCATGGCCTCATACGACAAAAAAGGGATTCCACAGTCACAGGCGTTTTCCAAAATGGGATTCCATAGGATATACCTGTTAAATACGGAAATGAGGATAAGAGTCGTAGTAAATTCTTCCTCATTGAGGGATTTTTAATGGCCCTCATAACCTCAAAATTCAATGAGGGTATGAGGGATAATAAATGAGGACTCACTGAGGGCTTTTAAATAGCCCTCATGGCCTCATACGACAAAAAAGGGATTCCACAGTCACAGGCGTTTTCCAAAATGGGATGCCATAGGATATACCTGTTAAATACTGAAATGAGGATAAGAGTCGTAGTAAATTCTTCCTCAATGAGGGATTTTTCAAGGTCCTCATAACCTCAAAATTCAATGAGGGTATGAGGGATAATAAATGAGGACTCATTGAGGGCTTTTACATAGCCCTCATGGCCTCATACGACAAAAAAGGGGATCCCATATCCACGGGTGTTTCCCAAAAATGGGATTCCATGGGATATGGCCATTGGAAATAGTCTTTCATTATACAGAAGGGAGATAACTCTGTATACAGATTATGGAAAATCAAGCAATCTGATTGGTTAGTTATGTTCTATAAATAGGATCTAGATAAATGAAACAACAAGAGTACTTGGAATAGGGTCAGAACTAACAAGAATAGACCAGAAATTGCTAAATATAGTAATAATAAGTAAAACTGTTCCAACTAATAGGCTCTTCTACGCTACTGAAGTATACTCCAGAATAAAGGAAGATGCCTAGGTAGACGTAAACTACTGCATATATAGATAGAAGCAGAAAATTCTGGAAGAATTCGAAATAATACAAGTTGTCGAGTTGTTTGTGGTAATTATCCAGGGAATTCGTTCCAGAAAATACTCCGATTCAATCGAACATACCCTCCGAGCATACCCCGTCTTATTGCAGAACAATTGCGTAACATAGCAATCACGTGCTACCATAGAAACCAAGATGGCGGCCTCCAGTATACAAAATGGACGACGGAAACACGTATCACCCTAACAACACGCGCTGCGCATGCGCACTAACACCACGTATCACTATGGAAATGACGTCACAACATGGCCGTTCACGCGGGTTACCATGACAACACAACATGGCGCCACTACGTCACGTGACTATGACGTCACATGAGATCATCCATGAGATCATCCAGAATGGACCTCAAACGTGCGAGCTATACTACTCATATGTGTTTCGTGTTCTATACATCCCAGCCTTCATTTTGATGTATAATTTGTGTATATTTAATCTGAATTTGAGGAATATGAGAGGTGAGAATTTCAAAACCAACAAAATTCCATTACTTATATAGGCCCTTAAATAAACATCAACATAGGGGGTTAATTGGAAATAATTTTATTTTGATCCGAAAGTGTGTCAATAGAGAAATCGTGTGTCTCGCTTGGATGTCATGCCTGAATGCTGCATGAATGATCACGTTGAATTGTAAAAGTCGATTTGCACGGACTGAGTTCTTTGTGTGCAGAAGTGTTGTGCAGAGGGTTTGTGGCTTGTGCAAGAATCCTAAATTTCCATAAAGTATTTTTGCACTTCGTGAGACCTTAACGGTTTATGCGATGTTATTTTAGTATTGAAGGGTTAACTGCTGTGTCGACTGTCAGTTTGTGTTTGAGTGAATTCAGTTAATAACTGTGTGCACTCAAGTATAAATTGCGGTCGACAGAGAGTCAGAGACGGTCATTACGAATTGCACGAGATTCTTGAGAGAATTTTTTTTCGATAAATTTGATTGTTGTGCTGACAATCATTGTAGTGTGATAGGATTCTCGACGGGGTAGGTGTACATTATTTCACCTCTATTATATTACCTTACTGTTTTTCGATCCTAGAAAGAAATAGGCAAGGTTTACAATCCCTTGAGACTCGGCCATCCAGTATGGAATTATTATTTTTGTTTGAAATTATTACTAGTTGAAATTTTATCGTACTTGGGGCATTGAGTTGAGTTATTCTCGACGTCGGTGTAGAGCTTCACCCCCCCCCCCCCCCTTCCGTGCGTCGGGAACTTAAATCACAATGAACCACCGGAGAATGTGGAATGTTGAGAATTCAACAGCAGACTAAATTTCTTGGAGGACATTGTTGTAGAATGAATACGCGAATAGCGGGTGAAAATTATTTTGAGCTTTTCTGGGTTAAGTTGTAGAGATCCACCTTCTTTGGTAAAGGTGGGGAATAATTTATAATAAATATTAGGAACTTACATATTATAGGTTCGTTTGTCTGAAGAGATTGGCTGGCGAAACTTTAGTTTCTGGCCATTCGTGATGAGCGCCCCGATTTGCGGGTTTCAATTATAAATAAATACGCATGCATGCTATGATGAGAAAGTTAATTGATATAACAAGTTTTGGCTGGTTTAGTGTTGAGTCTGCGGGTAATTTTAGCGCTTAAGATTGAACCCTAGTAGTGAGGCGTGGAATTTGTAAATTCTCATGCTTTTAGTGTGTGTTCCGCTTTCCTTCACAGTGGGGAAAGCGTTAGTTTAGTGCAAGTTGCCGGTGAACAATTTTCATTGTTGTTTGACAGAGACGTCGAAGTGTGACAGTGTAGTTTCACACTCCTTTCGATTTTGGGACAGAGGTGACTGAAACTATATTTGATACTTTAATAGAATTTGACTTTGTTGGTAAAGCGTTCGTGATGCTCGATTTCTTTGAGACCACTTGCGTTGGTTAGTTATTCCGATAGCGATTTATATGTATATCTGGTGCTCATCGTGGACTATGCAGCTTGGGGATCGACAGATGCCTGTGCACCATAGTCCTCGCTGAGAACTTGGGTTTTAGATCTCGCAAATTGCTAACCTTGTGGGCCTGGTGTTTCATAGTACGTAGCGTTTGTACTTTGGTATGATGGAATGTTTTACTGAATAGTTTTTAATGCATAAACAAATATGAATATTCATAAGTCAAAATATAAAGTAATAAAACCAATAGAAAGAAACAAGAATAAATAAATATATGAAAAGTAAATCTTCGGGAATAATAAAAAAAATATAAATAAAAGAATTAATATATTCATTTACGCTAGAGTTGTTTTTTTTTTCTTTATGTTTAGTATTTCCTTTTGTACCTGCCCAACTATTTAATCTCATTGGGTTTGTGAGATTGGGTTCTTACCTTGGATCTACCGGTTCCCTTACCTCCTGTCCCAGAAAGGGGCCCTGCCCGTACGTAATTTTATAGGGATCTCGAGATTAGCCCTTGTTTTTGATATACCAGTTCTTTTGTCGCCTGTCATAGAAAAAGGCCTGTGAATTTACCCCAAATTGTTAACCGAGTGAATTGATTATTTCCTGATCCTCATTATGTGCCGTAACTGTCGGATCGGACTCAACGAGTGGGTTGAGTCGGATTCGATAGTTGCGCCGCTTAGTGCTGGTCAGGACAAACTTAGATTTATTGTTCATGTGATGGACCCCTGAGCCTGTTGGTCGGATTTTAAATTGTCCGAGCGAATTAAGATGGATTGCCTTTGGAAAGTTATGAGATAGCGTGCATGAGAATGGGGAAGCAACAAGGGTTTCGCCGTTTTCATGGCATGGAGATCCGTAACTCGTTGGAGTCTGTCTACTTGCTTAATTTGGTAAACGACCATTGTGGAAATAAAGGTTTTGGAAGTTTTTGCCAAGGTTGAGTTGATATTGAGTGGAAATTCTGTTCCCAGAATCTAGTAATTGATAGATTGCCAGCTGACCTTTTATATATTACGATATATAATTTTAATTATCCGTCCATATCCAGCAATTAACCTAGAATCTGGGGGAGTCCCGATCACCCATCTAAATTGTAACCCACTGTCCGTTATATTGAGACCGATCGGGAAGGTTTATTTAGGTCCACGGAAGTGAGTTCGTTACAAATATAGACCGAGGGGTGGCAGGTAGACAGCCAATCTGGCTATGGCACTTGCCACGGTATGCTATTTGTTACTCTTGTGTAATGTTTATTTTTGTTAACATTTTACATATATGTATACCGTGAATAAAGAATTTGAATCTGAACCGAAAATGCGAAACTTTCAAAGATACTTAAAAGAGAGTGTTACATTAAGACAGTTCAAAAGCGGCCAAGTCCAAGAGAAGCAATTGAAGTGGAATTTAATGTCTTTGCTATCAAATAAGAGTCGGAGAGTTGCTCCAAAAATTCATTCCAGTCTCAATTCCATAAGACTGTGGGTCGTAGGCGGGGAGCTGGGGATGTCCCGTGCAATAAGCTAGAGGAGGTGCCGCATCGGTGCGAAAGTATAGACACGTTGTAATGTAAGGGGGGCCACATCGCTAATATTTAAAGTAGGAACATTCGCGGGCCAAGTGGGGGCCATACATGAGTGTAGGATCAGAAATAGGAAGTACGAGCTCAGGGAGCTCAGGAATGTTGGTATTATGGTAGACGGTATTACCTGTTGTAGAAGGCATGCCATACATAGAGAAGGTTTTGCCTGTATGAACATTATTCAGAGATAAATGGATGGGAGCACTTGACCCCTAACTGGCGACTGCTTGAGAAAAAAAACGTCCATTCAAGTGACGATACATTAGTGGCCGAGCGACAGAAATGGTAGAGTGGCATTCCGTTATATGTTACAGTAAACGCCTCCATTAAGGTGGCAATACGTTAGTGCCCATGCGGTGACAGTGATGTAGTGAAGTTCCAGTTGCATGATATGGCGACCAGAGTCCAAAGACACTGCATTGGGCAGAGAGGACCAAACACCGGCGACAAGGAAGAAACAACCAATGACAACAGAGAACGCGGCCACTCAAAGTGGCTCAAAAACCGTGTGGGTGGGGTGTGACTGGCGTTTTTTTTTTTTTTTTTATTCACTGAATTTCATGCAAGTCAAAAGTTACTATACTCACCTAAAAAAGAAAGTGTGCATTGCAGAAATTGATCAAACTCCAAAAAAATAATTTCGTAGGTGTAAAGAGTGTTAACCAGTTCATGAATAAGTTATCTTGAACACAAAAACAGCTTTCCCCGTTATATTTATTTATTGGTGTTTAAGGTCACATATACTTTTCCCGTTAAAATTGCATTAACGTTTGCCAGCAGGTGTTGTCAGTGGAACACATTCTTTTGCATTGTGCTGATTTTAATCATGTCAGAGGGCAGTATTTTTTCTGTAGGATCTCTGAGAGATCTTTTTTATCGTACGAGCCCGAACATGATTCTCGCATTTTTGAAATCAATCAACCTTTTTAATAAATTTTAAAATTGTTTTTATTATCTGAAACTAGAGTCTTTAAGACTTACATTCACCTGGTTGATTTGTGAGCTACTCATATTTCTTGTTTATTCACGCATCACTGTTCATACTACATTGTCTTTATCATTTTTATTATAGTTGTTTTTACTCATCTTTGTATTTCATTATTGTCATGTTTCCCTTTTACCGTTTTCTCGCCATGATATAGCCTTAGCTGCTGATGTGGCGTTAAGCACCAATAAATAATAATAATAATAATTGCATTAACGTTAAATGACGTGCTGCACGTTTGTGAAAAGGCATGTTTTGCACGTGGAGAGTCTGAAAATTCATGCAGCAGTGTGAATCCTTGGGTATTTAAACACTAAAGCAAGGCCTTCCTATCGTTCACATTCAAACTTGCGCTGCTGTTAAAACGACTCCACATTAGCATGCCAAGATTGACAATGAATCAACGTCTCCTTGCCCTGGGTGTGATTAGAGCTGGCAGAACACACAGAGAGGTTGCCCAACATTTGAACTGCCACCGTAACACTGTAGACAGGCTAGTCCATCGACATGCACAACATGATGACGTTCGAGACCGACCCCGCTCCGGGAGACCCCGAGTTACCACCCCTGCACAAGATCGGTATATCCGTGTCGTCCATCTCCGGAACCGGCAACAAACGGCAACGACGACAGCCAGGAACATCCCTAACCTGAGACGGATACATCATCTAACAGTAATCAACCGACTGAGAGAATACGGCTTACTTCCTCGAAGACCTGCAATTCGTCTGATTTTGACGTTACGCCATCGTCGTGCTCGACTGCAGTGGTGTAGACAACATCTCAGGCATCCTTTACACTGGTGGCGACGTGTTTTATTCACAGATGAATGTCGTGTCCATCTTTCATCATCAGATGGCCGCCAGAGAGTGTACAGACGTCGAAACGAACACTACGCAGATCCATGTGTCGTGGAGAGAAACCGTTATGGGGGAGGGTCTCTCATGGTGTGGGAGGGCATCACTACCCGTAACAGAACTGAGCTGGTCATTATTGATGGCAATCTCAATGCAGCCAGATATCGTGATGAAGTGCTTACACCTGTTGTTGTCCCATTTTTGCAATGTCACGGTCCTGGCGTCATTCTACAGCAGGACAACGCCCGACCCCACACAGCTCGTGTTGTTCAACAGTATATCCAGCAACAACAAGTGGATGTTCTTCCCTGGCCCGCAAATTCGCCCGATATCTCACCCATTGAGCACGCATGGGACGAAATGAAACGTCAGCTACGCTGGCTTCCCCATGCACCATCAACGCTTGTGAAACTCCAAAGACAGCTTATCAGAATATGGAACAACATCCCACAACACTTCCATGCTAACTTGTTCGCTTCCATGAGGCGAAGGTGCACGGCAGTAGTCGATGCAGACGGAGGTCATACCAGATATTGAGTGTGTGACTTTTGTGTTTGACCCTTCGTGTCTTTGACTCTCCATGGCACCAAGAGTATTCGTCGAAGCGTAATGAAATTGCTCGTGTTGATCACAAATTGATTTATCTGTGATTGAATAAAATTGCTTTGAATGAAAATGATATATATCTTTTTTAGTATTATTTTTTAGCATGCACACTTTCTTTTTTGGGAGAGTATATATGTTTTGTATATGTATTAAAATTGTTGATTTCAGTGAACGCCTGTTGATTCATGCTTTTTTGGAAAAAAATCACTGGCCCCTTTTGGATACGAACCACCTCCCACCCCCCCCCCCCCCCACCCCCTCTCAACAAAAGCGAAACGGGCGGTTTCGACACGGTGACACATACATACACGCACAAATTCAGGTGACAATCCTGGTGTTTTGGCTGAAGACGCGACGTGAATTTTTTTCTCCCAGCAACGACAACGTCCGGTTTCAGACGTTTGGCAAGGCTATTACCAGTATTTGCCAAAAATGTAACAATTGGAGAGCTCAAAATCAATAGGCTGACTCAATGACAATTTTAATACACGTTTCAGTTTGATGTTCATACATGTTGCCGCAATGAAATTTTGATAGTTTTCAAAAGCTGTATAGGGCTCAATCTCTGATTAAATTTTAAATTAGCTCTTCAATTCGATCGGCAAGTTCCACCTAACAGGTTAGGTAATAATTAACCCTTTAAGACAAAAATATTTTTCAGCGAAATTTTCAGCGATAAATTTCAGAAATGGGATACACCAAGCTTGGAACAACTGATTAGTATGGGAGAGCGGTTGGGCTTCACAGGGAGTGAGCTGCAAACAATTGTGAAAGTGACGGCCGCTAAGCTACAGCGTCAGGTCACGTTGGATCGCGAGGAGGCTGCCTTTCAGACAGCCGAACGTGAGAAAGAGGTTGCATTAGAGCATGAAAGAGCTGCGAGACTGGAGCGAGAGGCTGCCTAAAGATCTGCAGAACGTCTGAGAACGAGAGAAAGAAATTCAGGTTGAACGCTGAAAGGTCGCGAGAGGAGGATGAAATGGCGCGTGGGTAGACTGAAAGGGCGCATGAGGAAGCTGAAAGGCAGCATGAGAGAGAAATGGGAATTTGGAGAGCTAGAGCGCAGTTACCAGAAGCTAATAGTAGACAAGGTGGAGAAAGTCCCGGGGTAAACGTGAAGGCACCTTATTCCCGGTTACAATGAACAGACTGACGACATTGACGCTTACTTACAGAGATTCGATAGGTTTGCTTTGAGTCAGGGTTGGCCCGATAACGCCTGGGGGTGGGCGGTTAGTCTTAGTCCTCTGCTGACGAGTAAATCACTACAAAAAAAATATGTGAGCATACCCTCTGACCAAGCTAATAACTACCGCGAGATGAAAAAGGCTATCCTCAAGAGGTACCAACTCACCGAGGAGGGGTTTAGGAAAATATTCAGAGAGTGTAAGGCTGAGAAGGATGAAAGTGTGTACCAGTTTGTGTCAGGGGCCACAAGGTATTTTGACAGGTGGGTCGAACTATCAGGAATTGAGTCATTTCTCACCCTGAAGGATTTGCTTATCAGAGACCAATTTGTGTCGTTGTGTGCCCCCGAGATGGCAATGTTTGGTAAGGAGGGGAAGCCGGGTAGTGTGGAGGAAATGACTAGGGTTGTCGCGCAATATTTGGAGGCTCATGGAGAAGGTTTGACCGAAGGAAGGTCAAGCAGGAGTTGGGGTAACGTGGCTGCTAAGGCGTCCGTTAGGACCCCAAGCACAGATCCAGAAATGTCTAAGGTAAATTAGAGAGGGTTAGGCCTCGGGGATATCACTGGTGTCGTGTGCAATGGAAAGGGGCACTTGACCAGAGACTGTTGAAGAAGGATGATCATGGAGAGACAAAATGGGTGCCCAGCAAAGAATGGGAGGAGGGTCCCGTCCCCGATTAGTAGTAGAAGAGGGAGCAATGCGGTACATCCTGTGGAGAAAAGACAGACAGCTGCATTCTGCTAAACGATTGGACTGGAGAGGAGTCCACTCCGCCAAGCACTCGAGGCTGTGGAGCTCAGACTGGAAGGAGGACAGGTATTGCCCATTATTAGTGGATTGTGTGAGGGATACCCCACTCCTGGTCAAAAATGAAGAGATGCTGGGGTAACCAGCGTATGTTGGTGGCCGAACAGTCCGCATGTTACATGACACAGGGTGCAGTAGAGCAGCAACAAAGAGGGAACTCTTTGGCGAAGGACAGCTGACGGGGTACGACCACATGCGCATACTAATAAATGACACGATTAGGAGGTTCTCCTTGCGAGGATGGGGGTGGATGCCCCATTCTATAGCGACGAAGTAGAGACAGTGTATATTGAGGCGCCCATCTACGACCTCGTACTTGGGAATAGAATCCGATAAGACATGGTCGGAGAGAAGGTGGCCTGGTGGGAGAGAAAGCCGCCTTTATTTTCGAATACTCGGCGTCTGTTTCATGAACCTTCCAGGTGTTCCCCCACCTTAGAGTCATAGCTTACAGTCTTGTGATACCTCGTCACCGTTGTTATTGATTCTTTTCTGTGAACTAGAGTTTACTCCAGAAGGTATCTCTGTTTCCCGACGTGAAGTTAAAACCTATTGAAATGTAAAGTACGCATGACGTTTACTAGTACAGTTGGAACTAGAAGTCCTGTCACTGCATTGTGTACTATTTTGAAGTAATGGCGCGCTGAGTAAGTGCACCTTTGTCCTTGTGAAACTGCGCCATTAGCGTTAACTCAGTTCCTGAAGAAAAACACTGTGCCCAACTCTTACAATTCTATACTAGTAAACAGAGAACTTTAACATCAGTCTTGACCTCTACATGCACAAGTATTGACGTAAACAGATATTAAAATTCTACTGCATAAACAGAATGAAGAGAGTTGATTACTAATTAATCGCAGCGCCATATATTTTCTCTACTCGAAAAATGTTTATAATTGTTCATAACCGCAAAAGAAACACTTGCAAACTTTCAACTCATGGATGACCGGGTCCATGTGATGGAAATTTGCAAGCGCTTATTGTGTTTTGTCCTCACAAATTGTAAATAATTACAAAGTGAAAAATCTATCGCTACATGTAATTGTGACAGGACTTCTAGTTTCAACTGTAAACATCATAAATATGAATATATTTGATCACAAGCTTTGAATACATACTCAGTTTACCAGTGAAAAACAATCTGTGTTAATGCAGATTACTAGAAACGGGCGAACTTAAAGACAGTGTGGACTACAGTTAAAACTGGAAGTCCTGTCACGAACTGTGTGCTTATATAGGCGTAATTGCGCGTAGGCATTGCGCGCAATTGCCACATCGAATGGTATCCAAAGCACGGCAGGTTCTCCTGGTTACTCATAGCAAACACAGGCAATGTTTCTGCAAATGGACCTCCGGGTTACCCGGAGGTCCATTGGGTGAAACATTGCTTATGCACAGGTCATATGTACAGAATTTGATAGAATTACTATGGTTGTAACGTGTAGATTAACGTGCTATTTGTGCGCATTTCATGTCAGGACTTCTAGTTTTAATTGTAAGCAAGTGGAGGAGTTCATAAAGGAACTATTCAATAAAAGTGGGGATAACCAGGGTACAAAAATCGCCACAGAAAGAGTAATGGAGGGTTCTATCCGAAATTGATGGGGGAGGAGGAGGGGGGGGGGGGGTGTCAAACCAAAGAAGGCTTTTGGTTGGCTTGCTGGTGAAAGGAAGCAATGTTTTGAAGAGTATCTGAATGGCGCTTTTGTGGCCAGTGCAGTTTAAGCTGGGGTCGCTGGTGCCTAGGAGAAAATTGGGAAAGAAAGTGAAAAGGAGAGACCTTGGGACACTTTCTATTTAGATATCCCAACTATCAGCCAAACAGAATAAGATTCATTGGGAGTATAATGGGCAAGTGGGAGGGGAGAATGAAGGATATGTGGATATTGGGTACCACGAAGGATGCTTCTCGGAAAGATAGGGAATAGGGGATATCATCAAACAGTTCGTTTACGAGTGTTTTGGGAGAAGCGAGGTGGATAGGGAGGCATTTGGGAGCAGAGTTAATTTAGGCTTTCTCACCTGAGAACCGTAATACATGAGCGGCCGGTCAACGTGTTATTGTTATTACTCTGTAAGTTTTAAGCTTATGTATCTATTGAGTTGTTGGACTCCTAAAGTATGCTCTAAAATACACTGTGCTTGGGGAACTTGAGAAAAACTTTAAATCACCAAAACACAGCAAACCTTTGAAAATAATTTTTAATGAAAGTGTCAATGACACTGTAGCTCAACTTGTCAAGACATGTACATGTATAGTATGTGACACAGCAATGACAAACATCTGGGTAATGACCTGTTAACAACTGTACATATAAAGTATTGTAACGGTATGTACATAAATACTGACCGTAGCCTGTAACAAATGTATAGGTAAAGTATTGTAAAGGTGGGTGACAGTCAGATGATAAATAGAAAAGAAATCTTTAGTCCCAGAGTGGGTCTGACTGAACCCCAAAATATTTGTTCTCATAGCACAGTGATAGCAAAGGCACCCCAAAACACACTCATTCCTGTCCCAAGGTGAAAACAAAGGTACCCAAGAAGTTTCGTGAAGATCAGTTCATAAATACGATCTGTATAGAAGTTGTGACAAAAAAAATGATTGGACCTAATTTCGGTACAAAATGGCCACTGGCAGCCATCTTGAATTTTGGACCGCACCCAGAAACATTCGTTCTCGTCCCAAGGTAATAACAAAGGTACCCAAGAAGTTTCGTGAAGATCGGTTGATAAATACAGCCTCTAGCCCGAGCCGTATTGACATGTGCACTTACAGTGTATAAATAGCACTAAATAAATCAAAATTCATCTAATTTGCATAATTTCTGCACGAGAAAAAAACCCGTACTATATGTGATGTATTCCATTTTACTAAACATTCATACACAAATTTATTCAAATCAGAACTTTCATACACAAGTTCTGTGCAAAAGACTGATTGCACTAATTTTGGTACACAATGGTTGCTGGTGGCCATTTGAATCTTGGACCACACCCAAAAACACTCGTTCTCATCCCACGGTGATAACAAAGGTACCCAAGACGTTTCGTAAAGATCGGTTCATAAATACGGCCTCTAGCCTGAGCCGTATAGAAGTTGTCTACAAAAAACTGATTAGACCTAATTTCGGTACGAAAATGACCACTGGCAGCCATCTTGAATTTTGGACTGCACTCAGAAACACCCATTCTCATCCCAAGGTGATAACAGAGGTACCCAAGAAGTTTCGTTTAGATCAGTTGATAAAGACAACCTCTAGCCTGAGCCGTATTGACATGTGCACTTACTGTGTGTAAGTAGCACTGAAAAAAATCAAAGTTCATCTAATTTGCATAATTTCTGCACGAGAAAAAAAACCCCGTATTATATGTGATGTATCCCATGGCACTAAACATTCACACAAAAAATTATTCAAGTCAGCACTTCCATATGGAAGTTCTGTGCAAAAATCTGATTGCACCTAATTTTGTACAAAATGGCAGCCATCGGCCATCTTGAATTTCGGACCGCACCCAAAAACACTCGTTCTCGTCCCACGGTGATACCAAAGGTACCCAAGAAGTTTATCTTTAAATATCGGTTTATAAATACGGCCTCTAGCCCGAGCCGTATTGGCATTTGCACTTACAGTGCTGAAAGTAACACTAAATACATCAAAGTTAGTCCAATTTGCATAATTAACGTACGAGAAGAAAACCCGTATTATATGTGATGTATCCCATGGTACTAAACATTCATACAAAAAGTTATTCAAATCAGCGCTTTCATATGGAAGTTCTGTACAACAAACAGATTTCTGCATCGTCGGTACAAAATGGCAGCTGGCGGCCAACTTGAATTTTGGATCAGACCCCAAAACACTCGTTCTCGTCCCACAGTCATAACAAAGGTACCCAACAAGTTTCGTAAAGATCGGTTCATAAATACGGCCTCTAGCCCGAGCCGTATTGAATTGTTGACGGACAGACGTACAGACGGACAACTGGCCATGGCATAAGCTCAAATTTGGCTTCGCCAAACTTGAGCTAAAAACCGAATAATTAGGGCGTAATTACATTACTTGGACACAACATTTACCGTCGCATTTCGAGGAATTTTGAGCCCTCACTGGGGAAAAGTACTGACTGCTTACCGCATATTTGTCCTCCCAGTGTTGCGATTTTCCCACAACCAGGATAGTGCTGCAGTGTACATTCCACAAAAGTGTAACTGCGCGGTACGCCAGTCGTACATTGCTCATATAAATCCCAAATGTCTTTCAGATCTCCTGGAATTGCATCTCGTATACGAATGTCGATATTCATAACAGTGCCTGGCTGATCCTCATCCATTGGGAAACAAAATACGTTCACCTGAACTAACACGAAGATTAAAACGAAATGAACTTGTACTAGATATTCACTTATTTGTGGCGTTCAGTTGACCTCACCGGCTTGCTCCTGCTCACCATGCACACCGATGTTAATTTATCTGTCGCAGCAAGTTATAGTCCGTATCAAAACAGTGCGCGTGAGAGGTATTGATGTTGGTGGTGTATTGTGTTCTCCCAAAACTGAATCTAGCGTTTCAATTTTATTTTAATTAGTTGTAATTTAAAAATTGTTGATCAAAATGTAGTCTTTTCAATTTTCGTGACTAAGAATGTTTAATTTTTTATTTTTATTTTCAAATCTGAGCGCAGACGAAAGCGGACACAATGATCCCACTGTCAAGACGGCGATCAAACATCAACCAACGACGAGGCTACAATTCGTCAGAACATGGATGATCTAACTTTGAAGAACAAAGAGCCCCCGCCCCCAAACGACCCATCGATATACTCCTCGAGAGCTGGCGCATCTATTTTGTTCAAGTGTAGCGGTCGAGGTATATACAAAGGCCATTTACCAACCCGCCTGGTTGGTCCGGATCTCTTAGTCTCGTGGTAAATCGGTCGCTTTGTGTGCTAGAGGTCGACGGTTCGAACCCCGGCTCCCGCACTTATCTCTCCTCCTGTTACATTTGGGGGCTCGTCCGATCCTTAGCAGTTGGTGGCGTTGTGGACGCTGTGGTGAAGCATGGTGGATGCTTCGACCGCTCTGAGGTGGAATCTGGGTGAGATTCACATGTGGTGAATGTCAAAAGAAGGGGAGAGTAGTGTAGCGGTCGAGGTATAAAGGCCATTCACCAACCAGCCTGGTTGGTCCGAATCTCTTAGTCTCGTGGTAAATCGGTTGCTTTGTGTGCTAGAGGTCGACGGTTCGAACCCCGGCTCCCGCACTTATCTCTCCTCCTGTTACACAACCCTTTACCTAACCTGAAAAGCAGACGACACTTGCAAAAAAAAATCTTGAATAACTAATTTTTTTTCATTTTTTGTCTCAAAAACATAGGTTATGACCCCTTGATTGAACGAGCTCGACGAGCTCGTTCCAACAAGGGGTCATAACCTGTGTTTTTGAGAGAAAAAATGAAAAAATAATGAAAATTAATTGGCGATTTTTTAGAAGAGCGCTGGCAGGTTTTGGCCGTTATGTTAGGTAAAGGGTTAACCCGTCAAAAGAGCTCTTGGTCCTAACTCAAGCTTGCCAGTTTCTATTGCAATCATCGAGAACCTTTTCCCTGATAGAACTGCCCCCCCCGCCCCGCTTCACCCCTGCCTCCACACCCATTCTAGATCTCCAGTCTCAGTGAAATAGTTCTCCATTAACTCCCTAACCTGCCTTGTCCAACCTATCTGAATGTACGAATCCCATACATAGTTAAATGTCGCCTAACACCGTGTCACCACCTTTATCAGCGTTGGAGGGATAAGATGGAATTATTTAGCCTCGCCTGTCAACATGTTAGGGGGGGGGGGTGAACCAACAAGGAGGGTCAGAATCCTGGGGCGGGCCAAACTCTGTTCCCAGAGCTGAGTTGGAACCGCACCATGATTTTCTTCCCTGCCAAGTAAAATAGGTTCGTTCTTTGTTAGGTGTGATTCCTAATCACTTCAGGCTGCTTAAAGGAAACAATGATTAAAGTAATAAATATTCTTTTGTTTACATTCAAAATAAGCTGATTTCAACCACATTCAACAATTTGATGAACGTGGCAGGAAAATTTATCACATGGGTTAAGTAGTTTCTCATCATATTCAGTTGATCAATAGCCATGTACTGGCGCTATAGTAGCCTACCCTTTTAAAATGTCACTGTCGCGGGCTCGAAACCGGAGCTGCATACACTGAGTTTTAGCTTTCACGCCTGTGCGTGTCTGCAGTCCTGACTTTCGGGGATCCCGACTAGCAATATTATAAACCTTGTGTCACCATCGTTCTGATTTGGATTCGGTTCATCCACTCGATCGGATAGCTTAGCAAGTCTACATCACATAACTTATACATGTGTCCTTTGAGAGAACTCTCCTCTAATGTTCTTGTGCTTTTGAAATTCTCACAGTTCGTGACAGAACTCACAACCTCAAAATGCGTTTCCGTGCTTGCGCGAGTTGTCACTGATCGACTTCGAGTCGATATTCACAACACTCTGACAGCAACGGCAGTCTACTACTCGATCAATCTCTGTAGTTATCAAGGGTTAATGTTACAATACAATAGCCTACACTTGGAGACAGGTACTAGGCGATCCTCGCTAACGACATCTAAACTAGTCTAGCAGGAGACCCTATTATGGCCTCCCCAAACGGCCGAAACCCAAGTCTCTCTGAACTAGCTAGTTTTCCAAACTTTATACCTTGTCCTGGGGTATTTCCAGATAACAATATTTCTAGATGCCTAAAAGTGGCACGCGACGTGCCCGAAGACAGAAATCAGCGTGTACCAATGCAAGTGTTATGAAGCGTACCTCGAAAAATAATATACTTGATAGCTGTGTCGATCGGAATCAAATTTTAAGTGGCAGACACTGCTAGATTAATTGACCGATGATAACGCGGAGACGCCTTATCCTGACTGGTAATATGCCAAAGAAGTATCCCACTGAGAGTTGCCTGCGGCTAATGATATAATTATAACATGTGTGTTTACAACACAGAAAGAAGAAATATATACATATATCTGAACTTGAAAGTCGAGGGCAGGGGTGCTCCTCCTTTTAGACTGACTTTGCTCTGACACATCATCTGCTGCTTGGAAGGCTTACCAGGTAATTGAAGTAACATAGTTTTCCCATATCTATTCTATCTTTAACAGGCATCCAACCAAGTTCCCCTCTGACCGCTTCCAGTGCGGTTGCGCTGCTTGACCCGGTTATCCACACACCAGCATCATTTTGCAGAATCTTCAGGTTCCCCACTACTGTGTGGTTCAAAGGGATCATATCCGTTCCATAAGTTATTCTTGGTAGCCCTCACGAACACCTTATTAAGGCTTTTCCTTCCCATAAGTTTTAACAAATTGAGCATTCGTTTTCCTTTTGTGTTAAGTTTGTTGATGTGGTTTTGTATATGCCTTTATCTGTGACACATAAGTTCACCCCCAAGTATGCATATTCTCACGTCTCCAACAATGTCATATCCTTGCTTTCCCCTTCACCAATATGAAACTTACCTACCCTCCAACTTTGGGACTCCGATATTACCTTACTCTTGTTTCCATCCATCTTAGTATGAATAAAAATCAACTGAATTCAGCCTGTACATAATTTGTCAATACACCGTCTAAACCACCCGATTAGAACAAATAATTCGAACAAAACTTTTGTCGGCCAATCTTTAATGTTGAGGATTATCACACCTGAACTGGAAACAATAGATCCAGGGGGAACAAGAATGTTCCGATGTGTTGAAACACACTTTGTAGGTCAGAGCCTCTGTTGGAGTAAAGCAGTTGTGGGATACACTGCTGGAGAGAGCTCCATGAACGGTGCGGCACAAACCAGCTAATCAGCAGATGAAGACAGTTCAATAAATAAACCGTCTTATTAATTAGATATGGCTTTTTTGCCTTATTGGACCTACTATCAACCTCGGCTGATATGGCTCTGAACTCGGCTGATAACTCGGCTGATACTGGTTAATTGAACGAGCGTAGATAGAGTTGTCGCTCATGCGTCGTAAATGTGACGTTTGTTGGGGATGTGGCGACAGGCAGGGTGTGTGTGTGTGGGGGGGGGGGATGTCTCACCCCCCAGCTTGGAGTATTTTTTTGCAATAGTTGGAAATTCCGAGGTCAAAAATCAAATAGTTGGAAATTCAATAAATTAACATTGTTCATGAAAAATATTAAAATTCCAACTAATGATGAGAAATTTTGATCTTTTATTTCCAACTGGAAACTTGAGTTTCAAATTTCCTACTCTAAAATTGACATGGCCTCAAAATTTCGACTCTGACATCAATCCGGTAAATTTTCTGACCCAGTCACATTATAAATGATTCTTTTTCGTTTAAGGACTAGTGAAAATTTTCAGAAGGGCTCATAACCCTTTACCCAACGCAAACGATTTCAAAATTCATTATTTTAAATATCATTTTTTTAAATTTTTAAAAAAAAATTTCAACAAAACCATAATAAGTGACCCCTCTTTGGAACGAGCTCGTCGATCTCGTTCCAAAGAGGGGTCACATGATATGGTTTTGTAGAAATTTTTCGAAAAATAATATTTTTTCAGCAGCTGCATGTGCATATTACGTGGGCGGATGCGAGCGATTCGTTGGGTAAAGGGTTAAAAGATATCACCCAGCGCTGCTGTGCAACCACCTATCGAAACCACTCACAGTTGGAATTTACACCGGTGGCACCCCCTTCTCCCCTCCCAGCTGAAACCCTCTAGCCACATCTCTGACGTTTTTCCTGACGTTGTAATGGAGCGAGTTTTTCTTTACAATGAAAACGACGTTAACTGTCAGTTGCGAGAGTCATTACGGATAAGCCATGGATATAATAGAAGCGGAATTTCCTAATTTCAGTAATGATGACCAGTTGATGCGAGAATGTCATGGTGAAGAAAACTGTGATCGAGAAGTGGGTGATTCTATTCGGAGCTTGAAACGGGGGTTTGTGGATGTTAAGGCTGGAGAAACGGCAGATTATGTGAAAAAAGATGAGAAATGAGAACACATCGAGAAAAATCCCGTTTGGAGGTGTAGCGTAGTCTAATTAATAAATAGGTCATCACTTGACTACTTCGATATCGGCCGAGATATCAGCCTTTCACATCAGCTTTCGACCTTCGGTCTCAGGCTGATATGAGCTTGCCTCAGGCTGATATCTCGGCCGATATCGATAACCTCTAATTATTTATTAGATATATTAGATTTGATTTTACCAGAACTGCCCATTATCGATCTCGTCTTATATGGCTTTATACTTGACTGATATGATGCCGGACTCGGCCGATATGAACCAAATTAGAGTTGTTCCCTTTGATGGGTTAATAGGCGCAGCCATTTTGTTTCCAATTGCAGCGAATTCATTCAGCGTTATTCGTCGAAAGCAATCAATCATTTAAATTGGCGTTACCAGAAAAAGAGTAGTTTGTGTATGTTTAGGACTTACTAATGGCAATAAATAATGATTATGCGGACGAAAATAAGATAGAGGAGAGTTGTACACAAAACTAATAGTCGGAGTCGTAACCGGAGATTCGTTGAGGTGGGAGAAGAAATAGTCCAACTATCCGAACGTCGCGGCTTCCCCAGTGGGGAAGCCTAGACGTTCCGATAGCTAGACTTGGAGAAGAGGAAACTACGAACCTTCAGAAAAGAAAGAGAAACAGTAATATTTTGTAATTATTTGTTTGGGTTTAATAAATAAAAAGATTATTATTTGGTTATTTTTCACATCTCCTCTCGGTAACTTCACACAGGTCTTCGATTTACGACCTCAAGCTGATATAAAGTTACCTTTGGCTGATAACTCAGCAGAAGTGAAGCTAACCAAGTAGAAACCTCCAATTATTAATGATACCTTGCAATGTTTTAGGTCTTGAAACGTTAAACTACAAAATAAAAATGTGCTCCTGATTTATCCAACTTTGAAGTTTTGGATCCCGTGGCCCTAAATTTTATCGTCGTTTGAAATAGTATTTGCAGCACGTGGGCTTTTTCATTTTATTGTTGTGGGGGTGTTTGAAAAATGAGATCTTATCACACCAACGGGACGTTGGATTGAGTTCTCACTGAGTACTTTTCCCAAAGCTTGCGAATTGTTCATAGAGTTTACGAGTTGACTGACAGTTTTTTACTCACATAAAATGCTAATTTTCAAAGGCTAGTGTGCACGAAAATGCATAAGCAAACATTGTCGTAAGCACTATTCTCCCGACGTTTATTTTTAACCCAACAGTATATAAGGCCTAAAAAAAATAAAAAATATGTTACTCAGGCCCTCCCGCATGGTCCTTTTGGCTGCCGCATGCTCACTTTTTATAACAGATATAAACTTTAAAAAAAAAAAATTAAATGGTTTATGTCTGATATTTTACCCAAGTTAATAAAATTGATAAATTTGCCCCTTGAGTGCAAGAAGGCTTTGCAATGCTTTAGCATTGCAAAGCCTTCTTGCTCTCAAGGGACGAAATACACCACCACCCATTCTATTCTGTAGATTATGAGGCCTAAAACATAAACCAAGAACATAAACTTTTGATGGCAAAGAAATAATTACAGAATAAAAAATAAAATAAAAACCGCTCGCACGCATGAAACTTTACAAATAATGGCCAGAGAAACAGAAGATCTACTTTGTGTGGCCTCATGCCGTGTGTTTCAGAAAAAAAAAATTGAAAAGAGTAACAGAATTTGATTTATTATTTTTGTAGATGGCGCTGGCCGTTAAGTTGGGTAAATCACCGTATTTTTCTACTGCATGTAACCTGAACCACATCAGTTTTCTTTTTCTTCTTATGGTATTTATTAATTTTGGGAGGTTTAAAATGACACTTCCAATAGCCAGAGTTATATCATGTCTAACAGTCTGACGGGTGCAGGAAAGCTTGTTACTGTCGGGTACACCGAGAAGTGGCAAGTAATTGTCGAACATTTCAACTTACCCATCCGTCGCAAGATTGCAAGTGCACCATTAGCCTTTAGTACGCATTAGTACTGCCCAGGGGCACCGAGGTCCTACTGTGGCAATCAGGGACAGGGTGCAGATGCCGGGAGCCATGACAAACCGCCGACTATTTAATCTGAAGCCCAATCCGCTAAACAATCAACTACCATTACGCTGATTGGATGGAATATGACGTGCTTTACAAAATTGTGGAATAGAATCATGGTTCGGACATTGAAGGAAAGCCGAGGTTATTTTAATAGAATAAGATGTTTAAAAACAAAAAACAATATTGTATTCTGTTTGTTTCCGGAGCCCTTTAACAACCAGCAGTGTGATAATTAACCAGGGCCCAGTACTACAAAACCTTTACAATTGTATTTTCAAGAATTGTATTTTAAAGTTACGACATTAAATGGGTTGAAATGAACCATTAGCATTTTCAAAGATGTGGCAATTTGCCAATTGACAAATTGCCATGTTTTTTAAGATGTTAATGATTCATTTCAGTCAGTTACGTTAATGAGTAGAAAATACAATTCTGGAAAATGCAATTGTAAACGTTTTATAGTGTTGGTCCCAGTCAGGAATGTGGCTAGAGGGTTTCAGCTGGGGCGGGGGGGGGGGGGGGGTGTCACCGGTGTACATTCCAACTGTGAGTGGTTTCGATAGGTGGTTGCACAGCAGCGCTGGGTGATATCTTTTAACCCTTTACCCAACGCATCGCCCGCATCCGCCCACGTAATATGCAAATACAGCTGCTGAAAAAATATTATTTTTCGAAAAATTTCAACACAACCATATCATGTGACCCCTCTTTGGATCGAGCTCGTCGAGCTCGTTCCAAACAGGGGTCACATGATATGGTTGTGTTGAAAGTTTTTTTAAAAATTTAAAAAAATTATATTTAAAATAATTAATTTTGAAATCGTCTGCGTTGGGTAAAGGGTTATGAACCCTTCTGAAAATGTTCACTAGTCCTGAAACGGAAAAAGCATCATTTATAATGTGTCTGGATAAGCAAATTTACCGGATTGATGTCAGAGTCGAAATTTTGAGGCCATGTCAATTTTAGAGTAGGAAATTTGAAACTCAAGTTTCCAGTTGGAAATAAAAGATCAAAATTTCTCATCATTAGTTGGAAATTTAATATTTTTCATGAACAATGTTAATTTACTGAATTTACAAATATTTGATTTTTGACCTCGGAACTTCGAACTATTGAAAAAAAATACTCCTAGCTGGGGGAGGGGGTGAGACCCCCCCCCCCCCCCACACACACACATACACACACACTCCCCCCCCCCCCCGTCGCCACATCCCTGGTCCCAGTAGTGAGAATTAACCAGTGTTATAATAGAAATCATTCAGTAGTGTATTGATCAACCAATAATAATATATAATAATCGATCAACTATATAATAATCCACTAATAATGTAGTAATAAACAAGTAACGTAATAAACAGTAATTTAATAATCGATCAGGATGTAATAATCATCTAGTAATGTAACAGTCAGCAGTGATGTAATAATCAACATTAACTAGTAATGTAATAATCTATCAGTAATGTAATAATGATATGGTATTGTAATAATCAACAGCAACTAGTAATATAATAATCGACCAGTAATATAATAATGAACTGGTAATGTAATAATCAACATCAACTACTAGTAACATAATAACCAACATCAATATGTAATGTAATTAATCAACTGGTAATGTGATAATCAACTAGTAATATAAGTCAATATCACCTAATAATGTAATAATTGACATCATCTAGTAATGTAATAATCAACATCAACTGGTAATGTAATAGTCATCATCAACTAGTAATGTAATAATCAACATCAGCTAGTAATGTAATAATCAACATCAGCTAGTAATGTAATAATCAACATCAGCTAGTAATGTAATAATCAACATCGGCTAGTAATGTAATAATCAACACTGGCTAGTAATGTAATAGTCAGCATCAACTAGTAATGTAATAATCAACATCGGCTAGTAATGTAATAATCAACATCAACTAGTAATGTAATAATCAACTAGTAATGTAATAATCAACTAGTAATGTAATAATCAACTAGTAATGTAATAATCAACTAGTAATGTAATAATCAACTAGTAATGTAATAATCAACATCAACTAGTAATGTAATAATCAACTAGTAATGTAATAATCAACATCAGCTAGTAATGTAATAATCAACACCGGCTAGTAATGTAATAATCAACACCAGCTAGTAATGTAATAATCAACATCAACTGGTAATGAAAGTCAGCATCAACTAGTAATGTAACAATCAACATCAACTAGTAATGTAATAATCAACATCAACTGGTAATGTAATAATCAACATCAACTAGTAATGTAATAATCAACATCCACTAGTAATGTAATAATCAGCATCAACTAGAAATGTAATAATCAACTTCAACTAGTAATGTAATAATCAACTAGTAATGTAATAATCAACATCAACTGATAATACAATAATCAGCATCAACTAGTAATGTAATAATCAGTATCAACTAGTAATGTAATAATCAGCATCAACTAGTAATGCAATAATCAGCATCAACTAGTAATGTAATAATCAACTAGTAATGTAATAATCAACATCAACTGGTAATGTAATAATCAACATCAACTGGTAATGTAATAATCAGCATCAACTAGTAATGTAATAATCGACCAGTAATGTGATAATCGATCCGTAATGTCATACTCAACATTATCTAGTTATTTTATAATCGATCAGTGTGTAATAATCACTAGTAATGTAATAGTCAACTAGCAATGTAATAATCAACATCAATTAATACTGTAATAATCGATCAGTAATGGAATACTAAACTAGTACTGTGACAATCTGCTAGTAATGTAATAGTCAGAATCAACTGGTAATGTAATAATCAACATCAACTGGTAATGTAATAGTCAGCATCCACTAGTAATGTAATAATCAGCCTCCACTATTAATGTAATAATCAATATGAACTAGTAATGTAATAATCAGCATCAACTAGTAATGTAATAATCAGCATCAACTGGTAATGTAATAATCAGCATCAACTGGTAATGTAATAATCAGCATCAACTGGTAATGTAATAATCAGCATCAACTGGTAATGTAATAATCAACATCAACTAGTAATGTAATAATCAACATCAACTAGTAATGTAATAATCAACATCAACTAGTAATGCAATAATCAGCATCAACTAGTAATGTAATAATCAGCATCAACTAGTAATGTAATAATCAGCATCAACTAGTAATGTAATAATCAGCATCAACTAGTAATGTAATAATCAGCATCAACTAGTAATGTAATAATCAGCATCAACTAGTAATGTAATAATCAGCATCAACTAGTAATGTAATACTCGACCAGTAATGTGATACTCGATCAGTAATGTGATACTCGATCAGTAATGTGATACTCGATCAGTAATGTGATAATCGATCAGTTATGTAATACTCAGCATTTTCTAGTTATTTTATAATCGATCAGTGTGTAATAATCACTAGTAATGTAATAGTCAACTAGCAATGTAATAATCAACATCAATTAATACTGTAATAATCGATCAGTAATGGAATACTAAACCAGTAATGTAATAATCAGCATCAACTAGTAATGTAATAATCAGCATCAACTAGTAATGTAATAATCAGCATCAACTAGTAATGTAATAATCAGCATCAACTAGTAATGTAATAATCAACATCAACTAGTAATGTAATAATCAGCATCAACTAATAATGTAATACTCGACCAGTAATGTGATAATCGATCAGTAATGTAATAATCAGCATTTTCTAGTTATTTTATAATCGATCAGTGTGTAATAATCACTAGTAATGTAATAGTCAACTAGCAATGTAATAATCAACATCAATTAATACTGTAATAATCGATCAGTAATGAAATAATAAACTAGTAATGTAATTATCAACTATTATTGTAATAGCAACTCCAATTAGTTATGTAATAATCAACCAGTAATGCAATAATCAACTAGTAGTGTAATAGTCAACAACAGCTAGTAATGTAATAATCGATCAGTAATTGTAATAGTCAACTAGTAATGTAATAATCAACTAGTGATATGATAGCCAACTAGTAATGTAATAATCAATCAATACTGTAATAATCGTAATGATGAACCAGTAAATGAATAGAAATGAAACAGTAGTGTAATAACCTGTAATGTAATCAACTGAAGCGGGACTGAAATAAAATTCCAAGAAAATCAACAAATTTCAACAAAATTTCAAGAAGATTTGTTGTTGCTCTAATTCTAGTTTCTGTACATTTTTAATTATTTGATCATACGTCTAATGGAGTTTTCCAGATGTAATATATTTTGTTTGGTTCAATACGGTGACGGAATGTGTTTTCATGGTTTATATGTGCATATATACTGTGTTTAAGGTCACTTGCAGGATTTGTTGTTATATTGCAGCACAAGATTAGTACAAATTAGCCAATTATTGATAGTGATGCCACTCTTTGTTACAGGTGCCATATGAAGGTTTGAGTATTCTTATAAAGATGCTTCATCCAGTCTACCAGTGAGATCGGGGCCATATCCACACAGCTGCGGTGCCGGAAAGTGTTTCACGGGAGCGGAAGGTGCGAAAAAATCCCCACGAAGTGGCATGAGTAGCAAATGACGTTTAAGGGTCGTAGCAGTGCATTCGGATACAGTAGACCCCTGTGCGAGTTCCTGAAGCACGAGCAATGAAAGGAGGTTTGTTAGAAATTTCTGTCGGTGGATGGAGTGGGGGGGGGCGTGGTTCTTCCTAGAAACAATGGAATTGTGCTTTAAAGTTAAGCCTTCTGGTGGCTTTTGGGAGAAATCTCTGCTCTTTTTAGACATCAAAATGAAAAACTTTCACATAACTATCCGAAGGATGAAGCACAGCAGAGATCCATTTTTTTCCGCGGACGCAATAATATTAGATTCCCAAAACTAATTACGGGAATAAGCATTTATTTATTTATTTATTTATTTATTTATTTATTTATTTATTTATTTATTGGTGTTTAAGGTCACATACTTATGCACAATGGCGAATCGTGACCGTGACAGTTTTACGGATGGGGAAAGCCGGAGTACCGGAGAGAACCACCGAACATCGATGAGCAACAGTCAGCACCTCAACATTCTAACTCTGTTCAATCTCCGCTCAAGCAGGGTTACAGCAGTTGAAGACATGTGCACCATCAACGTGCAGTACGCCTTAGTACACGGCGGCATCGTGCCCCCATATAGGCAACCGGGATAAAGTGTCTTGCCCAAAGTCACAAAGCGAGTCGTCCCGGACGGGGATCCAACTCGTGACCTCCAGCTTAGAAGTCCAACAGTTTACCACTGAGCCACAACCCGGTGCTTCATAAATTCAAATTTTGCTGCTGAAGATTTTTATTACCCGGTAAACACATGCGTGAACATCGCTGCCCACGTCTGGATTGCGAGCAGTAGAAAGCGCTTGTACTGTAACGCCGCTACTGTATTCCTGATACTTTAATGTTTTCCGGAAGGCGCTATAGCTTTTTAACGAGACATTCTGACCATCACCGCTTTTTAGTACCCGTATTTAGATAGGAACCAACGTATGGAAAGTTTTTGGTGGAAAAAAGTATTCATAGCTCTCACATGCCAGTTGAGATATTTATGATTCAGACATGTGGTTTAAAGAGCACATCACAAGCTGCATCTCAGTCCAATCACAATAATCGCATTAATGTTATCTTAATTTCAAAGTTGGAATCCTTCATAACTTTAACCCTTTACCCAACGCAGACGATATCAACATTTAATATTTTAAATATCATTTTTTTAATTTTTCAAAAGATGTCAACAAAGTCATACCATGTGACCCCTCGTTGGAACGATCTCGACAAGCTCGTTCCAACGAGGGGTCACATGATATGGTTTTGTTGCTTTTTTTGAAAAATAATATTTTTTCAACTGCTGAATTTGCATATTACACGCGCGGATGCGGGCGATTCGTTGGGTAAAGGGCTAACCAAAACCTGCTTACCATTGAGTATTGGAAAATCTGTTAATGTCTACAGGGCAACGAATAAAACACTATTTCCTCGATTGCGTTGTAGGTTTTTAAATTAGAGCTGTAGGTTAACCGAAACCGAACCGAGGTTTTTATTTTTTTTTTTAAAAACCGAAACCGAAACCGTCGACATCCCGTAATCTAAGGTTTTTCGTTTTTTATTAAATACTCTCTTGCCAGCTCTTGCTGCAGAAATTCACAGAATGTAGCCATCCCAGAGTAGTGAGAGTACCCAGACATTGCCAATGGCAGTGTCTGGGTACTCTCACTACTCCGGGAAGGCTACATTCTGTGAATTTCCGACATTTCAGTTTAGTTGTGTTTGCAGCTTTCCTCAAGTTGCGTGTAGGTGTCAGACCT
Source organism: Pictodentalium vernedei (assembly GCA_031216915.1). Lineage (NCBI taxonomy): Eukaryota > Metazoa > Mollusca > Scaphopoda > Dentaliida > Dentaliidae > Pictodentalium > Pictodentalium vernedei. The sequence continues at coordinate 873,758,992 of CM062297.1, read as the reverse complement.
CGAAAAATGGCCAAGCACAATAAAAGTTCTGTATATTTAGGTAATTACTATATTGGCCTTCCTGATTCTTCATGTATTATAGCTTATTTCGGGCATTCATTGAGTTTCACTCAATTTCACTGCCATTCAGTTATGACTCTGGACATAACAATGAGTTTTATTGATTTTTACTTGGCCTCATGGACAAACCGAAAACCGAACCGAACCGAGGTTTTTCTCCACCTGAAAGACCCAAACCGAAACCGAACAAGAAATTTAAAAACCTACAGCTCTATTTTAAATGTTAAGTAAACCAGTTAAACAAGATCAGAATGATTGTTTGCACCTTTGAAATCACCTTTTGTTGACCATCGAAAACCATTACTTACCTCCAAACCCTATAATAATTGACAAGCCGTGAATGCACTCACCCTATTCGCCCCGCCGTGGATGCACGCTATCTTACGCCTCTTGCAACCCCTCCCCTTTAAAGCATGGGTAGCTACCCCTGATAAACATGACCACCACTTCCTGAAGAACACTGTCATTCAAAGTTGCGAACATACCTAGGAACGACATGCATTGCGATACCGCGACTAGATCAGGAGTGGGTGGAGGTCTAGGTGGGGAGGAGGTTTTGTGGAGGTCTAGGTGGGGAGGAGGTTTTGGACATTTTTAAAGACCAGTCTGGGATATATTACAAATGATAAACGTAGGCAACGCAACAGATCGGGAAATTTGGATCTCCAAAGATTACTTTACCACCCACCCTGCAAATTTAAGTAGTATTACAGGATCCAACAACATATGGCTAGGGAAAGCCTTGTCTAAAAAGTGCGGAATGACCATAAATAATTGGCCAACTTTCAATCCACATGTATACTAATCCTGCAACAGAAATATACCCACAGCTACTAACATGGATCTTAAACACTAGCATATTCGCTCGTAAAAATATAACAACACACCCCGTTACCGTATTGAACCAAATAATCGACAATGGCCTGCAAAACTCGTTCCGACTTTTATTATTAATTAATTAAAAATCGGTAATATGCACTAAAACTATAACGTGAGCCAACACAAAACGTTTTGATTTTTAACTGAAAAATTCTTGACTTTCCTGAAATGTTACTACATTACTGGTAACGTTTCTTACATTACTGGTTATGACACTACTTGCTGATTTCTATTACATTGCTAGTTGATTATTACACCCCGGTTAATTTATGTTCCATTATTGATTAATATTTTTTTCAGAAGAACCTGGAAGATTTTGCCCGAAAAGTGATGCTGTGGAGATCATTGAGGAGTGTGGAACCGCGATGGGTGAGCGGGGGATGGCGGCCCTCTACTTCAAGCCCAAAGTCAGCCGTATTCAAAAATCCAACATAGGGGAGGGGTGCGGCGGCCGGAATTTGGTTTGCCGAGGCATACCCGAGGTGTCCAACACCGAGGTGGGGGAGTGTATGTTGGGGGTGTCACCCTCCGGTTAGTGGGGGTTAGAAGCCTCCCCAGAGAAATTGTTTTAACTCTAAGGCTCTGAGAACAATTCTAGGGCCTCCGGGTGCCTCAGCTATGACCTGTCCAGCTGCTGATTTTAGTCAATAACGTTAACAATATAATGTTTGACATTTCAAAATCGGAAGCTGTTTGCTTTCGATTCATACACATTCAGCAATTCCGGCAGAATGTGAAAATTTCCGACAGAACAGTTTATAGGCTGCTGTTCGACACTCCCCGGCCCCACCCCGCACCTACAACAGCATGGGGCATGCTGTCTCGGGAAATGTTTTTTTTTAAAAAAACTGTTGGGCCTGTGTATCCAAAGTCATTAGACGCGTTTTCACTCTGATAAGACTGTAGTCCAAACTAGTCCTGTGAGACGTACCACGCCAAAATAATTATATTACGGACTTTGGTTCCAAGTTTGGTCTTATAGAGCTGAATACCATATCTGGGGACAATAGACAGTGTGTTTGACACTACAGGAAGGTAATTGAAGCTTGGCTCAAAACATTATGAAAATTGCCAGAAAAAATTTATTTTCCCCGACTTCGCATCACCCCTTCCGCCCCCCCCCCCCCCGGCCACCATGGCCGTACGCCTGTGCACCTTATAATGTCGTTCTCTGCTTTCCATTATACCTTTGTCGGCCATTTATAGTCTATCGGTACCAGGCCTCTGCAATCAGAATGTTTTTTTAGACGGGTGGGGGGGGGGGGGGGGGGGGGGGATACGAGTCATATATGTTTTTCTGTACCGATAAACCACTCTGTGATATACGGAGTAGCAAGAACAAAACATTTGGAATATTCCTTCATACATATATGGCGAAAAACAGAAAGATCATAACGTTAATTGATTGGCGAGTGTTTCAAGTGAATACGACTAAATTTATTCCACAATAAAGTGAAGTCATTAATTTTAATGAATAACATTCACATTTTACTAGAATAGGTAACCGTTTTACTAGTTAAGTAGGGAGAATTCATAAGCAGAAGGGGGTGCATTGGCTCAGTAGGTAGAGATGCAGGCTGCAAGCCGAGAGGTCCTCGGTTCGAATCCCAACTTCGGCAACCGCGTTGTGTCCTTGGGCAAGACACTTCACCCCCATTACCCACGTGGGGGCACGGTGGCGTTGTGTACTAAGGCGTACTGCACGTCGATGGTGCACCTATCTTCAACCAATGCTAACCCTGCTTGTGTGGAGTTGGTATGTTGGGGAGCTGACAGTTGCTCGCCATTGCTCGGTGGTTCTCTCCGGGTACTCCGGCTTCCTCCACCCGTAAAACCGTCATGGTCATGATTAGCCATTGTGCAGAAATATGTGACCTTAAACACCAATAAATATAAATATGAAAAGCAGAATTTGCAATCAAAAAGTAGCGAGGCGGTATAATCTGGCCCTGCTTACTGCTACAGATACTTGTTTGGTTTTAATGAAATAATTATTTCGTTAAAACGAAATAATATTTTCGTTATTGCGAAATAATATTTCGATAAAACGAAATAATTATTTCCTTAAAACGAAATAATATTTCGTTGAAGAGAAATAATATTTCCTTAAAACTAAATATTATTTCGTTAAAACGAAATATTATTTCGTAAGCGAAATAGAATGAAAGTGAAACGTGTCACTTCCCGGGCTCCATACAGTACGTGGAGAGTGGATTGTAACTAAATCACCCGCGGAGTGGAGTTATCACCCAAACTATAACTTTCAAATTTTGTACATATCGACAAAAAACACAAGCAATGTTTCATCCAATGGACCTCCGGGTTTAACCCGGAGGTCCATTGGCTGAAACTTTGCTTATGCTTGTTATGCCTTGCAACAAATTTGCAATTATTGCTTAGGTGGAATCTGCAGTTTGCGGGTGATTTAGTGATAATACACTCTCCACGTACATGTACTGTATATTTCGACCAATTCTTTGTTTTCATGCAGACACCATTTCAATACTATTTTTTAAAATTTTCTATTAAAAAAAAGCTATTCAAGGCTGTTCTCGATATATTTCAGCTTTTTTTCAAGACCCTACAATAGCCAATTTCTTGAATTCGAGGCCCCCTTGGGGACCCTGAAACGTTTTTCTGTGTATGCTTTAATTCCTTTTGAGCAAGTTCCATGTACGATGAAATCAAAACTGGTTTACTTGCTGCTATTATTATTTCTCATTTGGATGCATGACCACGTTCAGCGCCAGATTATTTATTTATAGTATTTGTTTATTGGTGTTTAAGGTCACATATTTCTGCACAATGGCTAATCATGACCACGACAGTTTTACGGGTGGAGGAAGCCGGAGTACTCGGAGAGAACCACCGAGCAACGGCGAGCAACTGTCAGCTCCCCAACATACTAACTCCACACAAGCAAGGTTAGCATTGGTTGAAGACAGGTGCACCATCGACGTGCAGTACGCCTTAGTACACAGCATCACCGTGTCCCCACGTGGGCAATGGGGTGAAGTGTCTTGCCCAAGGACACAACTCGGTTGCCGCAGGTGGGATTGTTCAGCGCCAGATATAATACATAAAAGGCAATAGTTTTTTAAATGGATATTTATTTCATTTGGATATTCCTTAAATGTTAAGTTGCCGGAATAGCATTCAAAAGTTTATGTTGGGTGTCACAAAAGTCAAATTCATCGGTGCACACTGCCCATTATTAAATAAAAGGAGACCACGTCCAAGGAAGAAATGTGAAGGAAAGATCAATGCTGGCACTAACACGCCTCTACTGAGACATTCCGTTACAAACTTGGCAGTTTGCGTGTTTTCGATTATTTACTGCCAACACGACGCACCAACACACCAAGGGGAATAACTAATGACGGCATTACAATGATTGCACAACAGTCCAAGGCGTGTTGGAACCAGTTGTTCGTGTTCGCTTAGCAGCAATGCGAATTGATTGCCAGCAACTGTTTGCGTATCTGAATTACTTGGTCATTAACGAATTATGCGTTAAAAAGATATAAACGAGTTTTTTTCTTCAAAAACCAAAAGGGAGAAGGAGGCGATAAGCAGTTAGTACTAACTGAGCGCTACCATTTTTATTTTCGAAGCTTTTGATGGATATATATTTTTGTAGATACTTATCCAGACAGATTCATTATCATGACAGCTGCGAGATTTTGCAACAGTCAGAATCTCTAATTTACGTTACCCTTTACCAGTACAAACATGCTTTGTAGTGGTTGAAAGCAACTGTACCATCGACATACAACTAGAACCAGAACTTGTACATAATACAACCAGGACTACTGCGTGAAACTACAACCGGAAGTAAAGTTTTGGATAAATTACCCATATTGGCGTTTCCTATAATATGGATAATTTAGATCAAACATTACATGACCAATGATACATGAACACACAAGACAATTGGGTTTACAACGTGGAACTAGAACCAGAATTAAAATTTTAGGTAAATTACCCACATTGACGTTCCCTACAATTTGGAATAATTTAGATCAAATATTACGAAACACCGCAAACAGAAATGAATTGATGAAGAAATTAACATTCAACCTATTATATAATATTCAAGAAAACACTCAATGCAATAACCCCTGTTGTCCTCATTGTCAGTGTACAGTACGTGGAGAGTGGATTGTAACTAAATCACCCGCAGAGTGGAGTTATCACCCAAGCTATAACTTTCAAATTGTGTAGATATCGACAAAAAAACACAAGCAATGTTTCAGCCAATAGACCTCCGGGTTTAACCCGAAGGTCCATTGGCTGAAACTTTATTTGTGCTGCTTATGCTTTGCAACAAATTTGCAATTATTGCTTGGGTGGAATCTCCACTCTACGTGTGATTTAGTGATAATACACTCTCCACGTACTGTAAGTAATTGTAAGTAACTGAATTATCTGAAACCTGGGGATGGTGTGGGTCAGTGTAAGCATACCGAGCGGAGGGATTCTCAGTAACCGCGAGGATGACACAGAGATGGATTATTGGAAAGTAACTTTAAAGAGCAATTAAAATTGTCAACACAAAGCAGATGCCACACAACGTAAACAAACCATTTTGACAACAAAGCTCCAGTATTGTCAATTGTTGGGCAACACACTATTCTCAACTTCTTTGGTCAGTTTCGTTATATTACCTATGGATAACTTCTGCTCAGTTCGTCAACCACAAACCATTTACAATGTACGGCCATGAGCTCTACAGTCTACACATTTGAAACATTCAGGGACGTCGTTAATGGTGGTTTACTGGCGTGTGACAACCCCACCATGGATGAGGCGACAGGTGGGGGGGGGGGGGGGAGGGAGGTCACCTCCCCACCCCCAGCTAGGAGTATTTTGTTTTCAATAGTTGGAAATTCCGAGGTCAAAAATAAAATAGTTGGAAATTCAATAAATTAACATTGTTCATGAAAAATATTAAAATTCCAACTAATGATGAGAAATTTTGATCTTTTATTTCCAACTGGAAACTTCAGTTTCAAACTTCCTACTCTAAAATTGACATGGCTTCAAAATTTCGAATCTGACATCAATCCGGTAAATCTTCTGACCCAGCCACTTTATAAATGATGTTTTTTTCCGTTTCAGGAGTAGTGAAAATTTTCAGGAGGGTTCATAACCCTTTACCCAACGCAGACGATTTCAAAATTCATTATTTTAAATATCATTTTTTTAAATTTTTTAAAAAAATATCAACAAAACCATATCATGTGACCCCTGTTTGGAACGAGCTCGTTCCAAAGAGGGGTCACATGATATGGTTTTGTTGATATTAATATTTTTCAGCAGCTGTATTTGCATATTACGTGGGCGGATGCGTTCGATTCGTTGGGTAAAGGGTTAAAAGATATCACCCAGCGCTGCAATGCAACCACCTATCGAAACCACTCACAGTTGGAATTTACACCGGTTACTCCCCCCCCCCCCCCCTAGCTGAAACCCTCTAGCCACATCCCTGAACCCCACTAATAATTTATCAAATAGGGACATTTCCATTCTGACTGGCGTCTAAGGTATCAATTTTCTGTCGCTAGAGATCATATACTATAAACCCTTGTTGGCTACTATTACAACCGATACCTCTATTGGTATTGTTTCAACTATAACCCCTATTGGCTAATATTGCAACTGCATCATCAAGGCATGCCCTCGACGAAGGCATGCCTTGATGATGTGGTCGGTATATTGGTCAGTCGAGACCTGACCGTTACATTTGGGACAGATCAAGATTGGCCTGCCTACACCCATCTTGTCGAAGCCACTCGAAATATTGTACAACATCAGCGGAGGTTGTCTTCGATAACATTTATTTATTTATTTATTTATTTATTTATTTATTTATTTATTTATTTATTTATTTATTTATTTATTTATTTGGGTATTAACGAAACTTTCAACAACCGGAGTCACCTCGTGTTGGACTGTTTTACGGTGGAGGAAGCCGGAGTACGACGAGCAACTGTACTATCAGACCCCCAACGTACTAACTCCACATAAGCAAGGTTAGCATGGGTTGAAGACAAGTGAACCATCGACGTGCAATACGCCTTAGTACACAGCGCCACACGTGCTTCGATAACACTGTCTTTTGCCAAGTACATGAAATGGTAACGTGTGTCAGGGCAAAGCCAGCCTAAGTATAGGGGCAAAGGGCCTCATATTTAAAGATATTGTAAGTTCAAAATATATTCCGCATCAAGGCGAAAAACCTACATGAACTTCTCTGTAAAGCTGGAAAAAACACATGTGGTGTATATTCAGCTTTAGCGCAGGGACCCAGGGGAGAAACGGTATGTTAGATAAGGTCTAATCTCATTTAATTTATACAGTAGTCGCAAGTCTTACGAGACGTAATCGGTTGGTGTCAAGATGTCGTCACGGTCAATTGAGAAACGAGATTTTAAAACGATAGAAATGTCTATCGTATTGTCACCTGATCATTAGGTAACAACAAATGGCAAGAACGAATCGGTTTTCTAGACAAGTGAAATCACCGTTAAGTCACGCGCGAGATGACTTGTATTAATTCTGTCTCGATATACGCCATCTCCCACCGTTTTGACAGATGGATGGATGAGCGTCCGTCCACCTGACAGTTTAGGGTAAAAAGTATATATACCTGGAAGAGCAGAGCATTAGACACACATTTGGGGTCACACACACGTTGGTGAAGTCCAGGACAGGCGGACTCTGTTTCCTGGCATAAGGGTACCTTCGATCACTGGACCCTGAAACGGCTGGAATCGCCAGAGAGGGCATTCCATGATTGATTTAGCTTAACGTTGATAGGCGGCTACGGGGCCGGATTCGTGAGAAGGAACACCCCAGGTGAAACGTTAAAGTTTAGATTGTCGAGTAGCAGGTATCGACCTGCAATAGTCAGAAGTGTAGGTTAATTGTATTGTGCGTATTAACCCTTTGAAGCGTCAGACTGATTGCGTTCTGAGTAGTTTGTTTTGCTGTCGAAGCATCGTAATACCGACTGGAGATCGGTGTGAGTGACAATTTCGCCCTAGCACAAAAAAGGGCATTTGTTAATCGTGAATTCAATCAGGAACGGTGAATATTTCAATAGGACTTTCACGGAGGACTTTCAAAAGGCACATAAGGTATGAGTAGACAATATCTGACCCAAATCAGAAGTACGGCGTCTTTATAGATGACGAACATTGCTGGTCGGAACCCTCCGACAGCCAGAGTTACAGTTACGCGCAGACGTTGACATTTGAGCCTAAGCGGGTGAAGCTCTTATGACGAGCTCACAGTAATAACATTTCAGATTCGTGAAGATCTTATGGCGAGCTCACGGTAGTAACATTTCCAGTGTGTAGACTATAGTGCCATTACAGGGCTATAGAATGACTATATGATTATCGAGAATTGTTTAACCCTGGCGACCCATTTTCTGTGAAAAGAATCGAATTGTTGATTGTTGAAATATTGAAACGGATTTATTTTTATGTGTAAATAAAAGAATCGTTGTTACTTTAAATCATTCTTTCCATTATACAGCCTGAAGTGATTAGGAATCACACCTAACGGAAATCGAACCTATTTCAGGCCAATTTGGCAGAGAAGGAATCACGACGTCGGTCTAACTCAGCTCCCTGCGCCGAGTTCGCGACACTTGGATTCCGACCCTCCACGTTGGTCTAATTTTCACGCAACTTCATCAGCGGGACTAAATAACCCCACGTCAGCCCAGGCCTTACGGGGCCTCAGGTGTCCCTGACAACGTGCACTGGCGGTGCTGGAACACAGTGTTACGAAGGATGGCAGATATACAGCCAACCTGGCTATATTGTTCCCCACATTGTAAAAGAATCATATCTGACCTGGCACTTCTTTCTTTTGCTCGACGTTTTTGTGTGCAATATCTTTTCTGTCACATAAAATTGAAAAACGTTGTGTGATGTTACCCAACGACGCCGCGGTGCTCCAACGTGGACAGTCTAGGTTTAAGTATCCTACTCCAGGATAGCACAGAAGAAGCTAGTCTGGAATCCACATTGGACTTCAGATCGAAATGTCGTCAGTTTGAACCTTACTCTTGAGCAAAATGCCGACCTTTTGATCTGAAGTCCAAAGTTCTAACCATCAAGCTGTGGTGTTTCTCCATTGTCTGATTAAGAAGCATGGAGAGCATGCAAAGTTTCAACAAAAATTAGCAGACGTTTCGGTTGCTATTCTGATGCTTTTCACGAAATTCAAGTTATTGCCTGAATACAAATTCTATTCCACGTTTTCATTTTCATTGCTGATGCTTGAGTGGTACGTCAATCTGTTCAACATGTTTTAGGAGAAAATACTATCTGTAACGAGATGTAATTTGTGTATCTCGTGATGTTCTAGCATGTTTTTTGTCTATCATTGAAAGGAAATGGACAGTAAATTATCAAGGCACCGCCCGTTCCTAGATTCCCCTATAAAGGAAGCACTTTTGATGTGATGAAATCCTTTGAGAAATTAATTCACATGGCTTGTCATATATATTGTCTCCAAAATCAACTAAAATTTAAGAAAACTATACTCCTAAACGCCGATGGTGTTTTTTATTTTGTTCTGACACCGTTTGCAATTGTTTAGACAGGTAGGCACGAATATATTCTTTCACTTATGGAGTTTCACACCCTGAGAAAATGTGTTTCTTCACACATGCTTTTATCAAACCATACCTAACTTTACACATGTATGGAGTATAAGATAAGATTGTCACGCCATAAACATTCAACATTAACACCACACGCGTAAGGGATCTTTTTATTATCAACTTCGGTCAACGTGTTGTGGTGATTTTCACTTTTCTTTCCATTTTGTTGTTGTGTTCGTTTATTTTTTCTTTTTGAATTCTTGTTATTTTTCAACTTCGCTTCAGCTTAAAATTCAGTTGTAATCTTTTAAGGTCCCTTGAGTACAACAAGGCCCATCTGCAATGCTAAGCATTGCAGATGGCCATTGTTGCACTCAACCGAAAATATGTTTCTGAGGTTCTATTCAGACTTAACCATTTCAATTGAAAACTCTGACGTCAGTGATGATCATGATACAATAAACATTATAGTGAGAATGGTCAGTGGTAATGGGAAGGTTAAAATCTAAACTGTGAGATAAGGTTTGGAAAACTCGAGCGTTTGTTATTGCAGTCTTGGATCTCTGAAGATGAAGGTTTTATTGGCTGTGCTTGTATTTTCAGTCTGTGTTGTTTGTTCATGTGAGTTTTCATTTAACACCTTTCACTCGGACGTCAAAACATAAAATTTTACCATCAAAGTTTCCACATTTTGCAACTAGGAACTTAACCAATTTAACCTTGTTTGACAAGTTCATTGAGCTCTGTGAAATAAGATAAAGTTGATTAAAATCCTAGTTGCATTATGGGGAATTTGACTACTTCAAATTTTGTTGGCCTGATGTCAGTATCCTGGGGATTAATCATTATTTATTCTGTGACGTGACGTAATCGCATTCCTTCATTTTGGAGTGAAACTGTGCATAAGCGCAATCTTGGGTATTTTATTGTGGAAGGGACTGCCTAACTTTGCCCTGTTTTCTTTTTTACAAAATACGCTTCCTTGATATGAAAGTTGCTGAAATGAGAAAAAATGTCCTCACCTACCTCGGATTTGTTATGAAAATACTCCGCACATTCATTAAAACATAAACTCTCTGGTTTGGGAGTGTGTGAGTGTGAGCGTGCGTGCAGGGGAAGGGGGTGGATGGAGGGGGGGGGGGGGCTACTGACTCAAAACTCCCATCTCATACGTCTCTTGATCATGGGTCCTAATAGGTATTGTTCCTCGGATTTGCCCCGGAAATACTCCATACGTCCCTGAAACAAAAATGATCTGGCTTGGGTGGAGGTGTCTGTGTGTGCGTGCAGGGGAGGGGGGTGGGGTGGCTACCCAGACTCATACCTCATATGTCTCTTGGTCATGGGTCCAGACAGGTTCTTCTACATGCATAGAATTCGCATTGTTAACATATGTACATCGATATCTTGTGTTGCTATAAATATTATCGTGACAACCCTTGGAACTAAGGGTTCCGTCCTGGGTAGTGGCCTGGTTTGTAATTAAGTAAATCTCAGTCCTAAGCTATAAGCCTGGCCTCATAACTCTCATCAATTTACTCATCAATAAATCACCTGCACAGCCCGATAAACCTAAAGTCGATGGGGGTTTAATACTTTCAAATAATTCAAAGGATTTTCTGTGGATTTATTTATTTATTTATTGGTGTTTTAATGTCACACATTGCTGCACAATGGCTAATCATGACCACGACAGTTCTACGGGTCTAGGAAGCCGGAGTACCCAAAGAGAACCACCGAGCAACGGCAAGCATCAGTCAGCTCCCCAGCATACTAAATCCACACAAGCAGGGTTAATATTGGTCAACGTGCTATACGCCTTAATACACAACGCCACCTTACCCCCCCCCCCCCGGGGGCAATGGACGTGAAGTGTCTTGCCCAAGGACACAACGCGGTTGGGATTCGAACCGCGGACCACTCGGTTGCAGCCTGCTCCTCAACCTACTGAGCCACCGCGCCCCCCGCTTTTCTGTGGATCAGTTTTTCATTCTAACACATCGCTGTACCATATTAGCTTCGGTATGTATTTGAATATTTGTGTCCCACTCCGGCACCCACACACGCCTATTGGGCGTCTGCATCTTGTCCTTTCCTGCATTTTTCATGGGATTTAACTCTTCAACCGGTGTGTATTTTAGAAATACTTCATGGTCATGGCTGCTTCACAGATTCAAGAGCATTTATATCAAGAAATAACTGGACAGAATGTTGATACAACTTAACGAGGATAATTTGGTTAATGGTGCCCAATGTATACTTATTTTAGTGGCAAGAGATTGTCTGTCCTTGGCAGGAATATCCACCAGCAACATGAAAGAAGTTAAGGCCATTCTTCTGGTAAAAATCTGTACACACTTCCCCTTGTAACGTTCTCGAATCTCACCTGTCGAACACCATACCCGGAAAGCGTCTTGATTTCGTATTATTTTTTCAGGACATCTCGGTGCGCTGGTGTCAGTAAGTGTGACGCGACTAAATCGTGACCTGATCGAAAGACCGATGTTCCGATTACGGGACTGCGTGATAGTTTTATATATAGACCATGAATCACTGCCCGGATTCGAATAGTACGATTTTTGTCCTCGATTGGGCTGCGCGAATTTTTTTCATTTCTGTCTCAAAAACATAGGATGTTACCCCTCATTGGAACGAGCTCGACGAGCTCGTTCCAATGACGGGTCATAACCTATGTTTTAGAGACCAAAAAATGGCGATTTTTGAGAATAGCGCTGACCGGTTTTGGAGGAGCGCGTTCCAATGAGGGGTCATAACCTATGTTTTTGAGACCAAAAATGGCGATTTTTGAGAATAGCGCTGGCCGGTTTTGGACGAGCTCGTTCCAATGAGGGGTCATAACCTATGTTTTTGAGACAAAAAAATGGCGATTTTTGAGAATAGCGCTGACCGGTTTTGGCCGTTACGTTAGGTAAAGGGCTGCGCGGATTATTTCCTAATATTTCATCACTCAAGGATAAAAAATCTAATCCAATCTGAACAGTGAACTTTTGTCTTTATTTTATTTTCTCGTTTTTTTTTTGTTTTCCCCAAACAACCCTTGATAATTGATTCCGTGGTTACTTTCAAAACACAAAAAAATAGTCCGTCATCGATAAGAGTAGGAACACGATGCTGGAAGTGAAATACCATTTTGTGTGAATGTGAGTGGGAATACGATTTGTTTTGGGGAAAGAAAAACGAACGAAAATAAAATAAAATCATAATATCACTTTAGCCGGCCGCTGATTTGTGATTGTCAGCGGTTCCCAGATGAGAAGACCTTGGTCATCTCTGTGCTCCCAACTATCTCTCATTTCCCACTCTTTTTCTCTCCTCCCAACTCTCAATACTCGGAGAGGAACTGCTTAATGACACACCGTGCCCCCTTCATCCCAATCTCTCCGATAAGCACACTAACCCTTTCCTTTGTGTCACGCACCAACTACATGTCCTTCATTCTCCTGTCCCACTTCCCCATTAAACTCCCCGTGAATCTTATTTTGCTAGACGGGTATATTTGACATTTTAGTAGAAAGTGTTCCTAGTAGAAAGTATTCCTGGGTCTTCTCCAAGCCTAGATCACACATCTGTCTGCTCTGGCAATCCTTTTTCACTATTTGTCCAAATTTCCCCCCAGGCACCACGTCCTCAGCTTGAACAATAATATTTGAGTTACGTCATGTCTGTTCGTCTACCAGACAATAACTATTGACTGTCTACATGTATATCTCAAAACTTCCCACGACACCTGGCGATTTACTTCATGGTATGTTCACGACGATGGGGTCATGGGGCATCCCAGAACATGGAATTACTTATGAATATACCTGCCGAAAAGATATTTCAGTTTTTTAAATGCGTCCACAAAGATTGAACAGAAAGATAAGCTGTGTCACACGTGATTTAAACACTTTATAGGTTTTTTTGTATATTTCAGGGACAATGTTCGCTCCAGGTGGTTGGAGTAATACTATGACATGCATCGTTTCGGGATGTCAGAGTCAAGTCTGTACTGTTCCTAACGCCATTTGCACGTATGTATTGTATTCTCAACTAGAATTATGCAACGAGATCTTTAAAAAACATAACCGTCTCTGCCACTGACCTATGTGCAACTGAGTCAGACTATCTGACTCAACGGATCAGGTGCCCATCTATTTCAGAGGCGACTTGTGGTGTGGCTATACTTAGCACGGTCAGGTCTGTCATGATTAATCGAGATGTCAACTAATCGTCGGGAACACCCATTATCGACTACAATTTCAAAGTCGACGATTAAGGATTTTCATAAGTCCTTTACTGATGAATTATTAGTTATTAATCTCCTCCACATCATACCTGTAAGAAGTGCAACGTCTGTAAAATATCAAAATACATTATATCACTTTCCAATGTGTGATTTACAGGGATTTCCCGTTTTGATTATAAACGATAACTTAACAAGTGAATTATGCAATCAACAATTGGGTCATTTATCCGTGCGCGCAAACGAGTACACTTTGCCGTGGGTGTAATGGGGACTTCATTGTTTTTTGTGTTTTTAACAAGCATATGGTATCGGAGGTATAACTAATGATTGGTTTCGAAGTTATCTTCGTGATCGTAGGCAGTTCGTTCAATATAAAGATTCATCTTCAGATAATGAAGTACTTACTTGTGGAGTGCCTCAGGGATCGGTTTTAGGGCCCATACTTTTTTTGATCTATATTAATGATATTAGAAATTCAACCTCCTCGAATGTTCTGTCATTTGCAGACGACACGACTATGTACAAATCCGACGGAAGTGGGTGGTGCAAGGCAAATAAATTATCCCTAAATGCCCCAAAAACCAAGTACATAATCATTCACCCACCTCATACAAAGTATGTCAAAACCCAGCGTCGCCTTAATAACTCAGAATTAACCCAGATATCAAATAGATCGGACACGAAGACAATAAAATTCTTAGGAGTATGTTTTAATGAAAATCTCAAATTCGATAGCCATGTTTCATATATAGCATCGAAGATTTCCAGAGCGATATACACAATAAATAGGGCAAAAAGAATTCTCCCTCATCAAGCCCTTAAAACACTCTACTTCACTTTGGTTCAGAGTCACTTGTTGTATGCAATTCAAGTCTGGGGTCATGCAACAGCCACAAAAAAGCTCTTTCCATTACAAAAGAGAGCTCTGCGTGTAATAAATATAAAAAAATACAATTCCCACACGAACCCCGTATTACTCAAAGATGAAATTCTCAAGTTTGATGATCTTTACAGGCTACACACTTTGCTGTTCATTCGTGATTGGCACTCTGGAAACTTGCCAAAAAGTTTTGAAAATTTCCTCCAAATCAGTAATCACCCAAGCGGAATGCTAACCAGACATAGTGGACAATTAAAGAGAAATACACCTCGAACATGCTTCTCTGCAAATTTACCAAAACACTCATTCCCTAAACTATGGAATGGCTTAAGCAATGACATTCAATCTGAACCGAGTCGCTCTATATTCAAACGCTCCATAATGTTACACGCCTTGGGAACTTATAATGCACCCCGGACATATTTCAATCCACAGTGTTCTGATTGTAACACTAGAGTCGGTGATCTCTTGCGTGACTAGGCCATTAGTAACAGCAGCTCAGATAAACATAGTAAGATAAGAACACGGTGTAGACAGCCTTTAAGGCGTGACCAGATCTGTAATGCTTTCCTTGTCTGAATCTCCCCCAAACATATAATAAAGAATTTCGGTCTTTGTTATGTATTGCATCTTTTGAAAAGAAATTGAAACTTATTTACCACCTGTACTGCCTCATCCTCGCACTTCCAAATAGGAGATGGCAGGAAGACAACCATTGGGCTATGCCGTCTCCTTACAATATGCATGCTTTTTCCAACTTGTCACTGTTCTAGTTACGCAATATTTTTTTTTTTTTTGGAAAACATCTAAATACATTTATATTTGTAACTACACTATATGTACATGTATATTGTGAATAAAATATTGTATTGTAAAATATTGTATTTAACATGAAAAGCAGGCGACCCTTGCAAAAAAAATTCTTGAATAACTATTATTTCCATTTTTTGTCTCAAAAACATAGGTTATGACCCCTCACTGGAACGCGCTCGACGAGCTCGTTCCAATGAAGGATCATAACCTATGTTTTAGAGACAAAAAATGAAAAGAATAATGAACGTTAATTGGCGATTTTTTGAGAATAGCGCTGGCCGGTTTTGGCCGTTACGTTAGGTAAAGGGTTAAATAATATAATTATCGTTAATAATGAAACGTAATAAACAGAGTAATCGCTTGACTGGACTGGTTACGTGAAATAATTCATTCGAGGAGAGGGACTATATTGTAAAACACTCGTGCGCATTCGTGCACTCGTGTTTGTACAACGACCCTCACCTCTCATGAATTATTTCACGTTACCAGTCCAGTCAAGAGATTACTCTCTATTTAAAATGTCTTCAATGTATTTGATATTGGAGAGAAGTAAAAAGATACAGCACATGGCACCAGGTTTGGCGTTCTACAAATTATGGGAGTACAAATAATTTCCCTTCTCAGTTTGCGAACGGGTGCAACTACCTTCTTAAATATCAATGCAGCTATTATTAGACTCTTGACCTGCTTAGGCTCAGGTTTGGGTCTGAGTTGGTCAGGAGTCTGAATTGTCCTCGGAGAGCAGGACGCTTGCAGCATACCTGCATGCCTAACTATGTCTGGCCCTATCCCGTTCTTTCTAGAGGTCAAAAGATACGATTAATCGATTATTATTTCCTAATCGTGCCAGCCCTAACCAAGGTACTGCCTATCGGGCACTGCGAGCTTTGGGTTACCACCAATCTGCTCGATAACAATTATCCTGTTTGGATTCATCGCGGAATGCATTCTGGCACTCCCCGTTGGGTCGTGGCAGGACAATGCACCTGCCAAGTTAAATCTAACCTATACACACTGACGCCATTAAAATGGATTCCACCCAGTCCATTCCGTGGCTAAATGCATTCGACCAATTGAACAACCCCCAGCCTTCAATCTTTCCTGCTGCGTATTCACCATCCACCATTTTCTAAAATCTTTAAATTCTCTTGTCCAA
Source organism: Pictodentalium vernedei (assembly GCA_031216915.1). NCBI lineage: Eukaryota > Metazoa > Mollusca > Scaphopoda > Dentaliida > Dentaliidae > Pictodentalium > Pictodentalium vernedei. The sequence continues at coordinate 873,742,332 of CM062297.1, read as the reverse complement.
TAAATAGCCTAATGCAATCATATATCTGATACTAAAAATACATCTCCAATTGACATGGCATTAGTTTCAACATATGTCTTTAGTTTAGAATTTTACCCCTGTGCAGTAGTGCGAAACTGTAGAGTGGAACCTCAACAGCTTTCACGTCATCCAACGTTATGCTGTTTGCCAAGTACGAACACTAATCATACAGTTTCAACTTTCCAATCTCGGACAGTGTTTTTTGTTTGTCAGTAATACCTAAAATATACTGTAAAGGATAAAATAATGTGTTTTGATACCTGTACCGGTACCGGTACCGTCGGTTCCCTCATGCTCCAAACGGATTTCAGTACTGAAGCTTTACTCCAACCGGTACCGGTGTAACAGGATATCTTCCCCCCCTGGATATCTTCCCCCCCCCCCGGGGGGGGGGGGGAAGATATCCTAGTATATCTTCTCCCCCACCCTGGATATCTTCCCCCACCCATAAAAAAAAAAAAATTTGATTAATTTGACATTATTTGATGATGAAATGGTGAGAACAGATCCTGGCCTGGATATCTCCCCCCCCTCCCCCCCCCCCACCATGACAAAAAAATTGTTGTCAAACATTTGACACTAATTGATAATGAAATGATGAGAGAAATAGATTTGGGACTTTAAAAATGGTTTCGGATAAACACAGAGTTAGGGTTGTTTGGAATGGGAGGTGGGGGGGGGGGGGAAGATATCCAGGCCTGGATATCTTCCCCCACCCCCCCACCCCTCCCCACCATGACAAAAAATTGTCAAACATTTGACACTAATTGATAATGAAATGGTGAGAGAAATAGATTTGGGACTTTAAAAATGGTTTTGAATAAACACAGAGTTAGGGTTGTTTGGAATGGGAGGTGGGGGGGGGGAGATATCCAGGCCTGGATATCTTTCCACCCCCCACCCCTCCCCACCATGACAAAAAATTGTCAAACATTTGACACTAATTGATAATGAAATGGTGAGAGAAATAGATTTGGGACTTTAAAAATGGTTTTGAATAAACACTGAGTTAGGGTTGGTTGGAATGGGAGGTGAGGGGGAAGATATCCAGGCCTGGATATCTTCCCCCACACCATGACAAAAAAATTGTTTGTCAAACATTTGACACTAATTGATAATGAAATGTTGAAAAAAATAGATTTGAGACTTTAAAAATAGTTTCACCCCGGAGGGGAAGATATCCTAGGATATCTTCCCCCGCGGGGGAAGATATCCAGGGGGGGGGGGGGAAGATGACGTGTGACACCGGGACTAAATTATTATATGGAGAAATTCATAACTGAACGAGGGTAAACAGGCTGATAATCGTGTATGGCACACTTGCTCGAGAGACTTTCAACTTATTTGTGAATGAACATATCCACACAGAAAGACTCAAAAACAAAAGTGCATGTTCTGTCTGCACCACGACCTCGATAAAGCAGACCATTTTGACTTTTCAAACGTGGCATCAAAGACAATGAAAGCGTCATCGAAGGCTACTTCAAAGAAATTATTTCGTGGCGAGATCCAAGTAATCATAAAGCGTGATCTTCATGCTTTTTGATTACTTTGATGTCTCGACAGAATAATTGGAACGATGCCACGTTTGTCATGCGAGCTTGGTGACTTGGGCGGTTTAAATGCAATTTTCTCCCATCTGCCTGCAATATGTCAGCTAATTGTAGATTTGTCTCGGTACCGGTACCGGTTTCGGTGGAAAAGGCTCTGTCCCGTCCTGGTATCGGTTATGTTGGTACCGGCGGTACTTTCACATGTCTAGTCTACAGTAAGATTGCCTTGCTACAAGTTATGTGAGAGAGTGCATTCTCCCATCAATTGTAACAAGGCAAATTGCCATAGATTAAATACTTTTACTTCAAAGATAATATGAAGGGCATCGACAGAAATTAAGCCTTTAAATTGCAGTACCTACAGTTTGTTTTCAGAGGAATGTTTTATTTTTTAAATTAAAAATAAATTTACTTATAAAGATATGCACTTTCTATATTTCTCTGTGTAAAACGACAGCCGGAATCCTCTCCATGTTTGCTCACGTGTTGCAAGAAAAAATGAACAATTAAAAATACCCCCCCCCCCCCCTCCCTCACTGAATTGAAAAAGAAATTGCCTGAGAATCAATTCATTTACTTTGTGTGGCCAAATATTAATTTTGTATTGCCTCAAAAATATGCGTGTCATCCACATATTCTTTTTTTCACAGGCATATTCTTTTCTCACAGTACATCCGTTAAGAAGCCATAGGTGAGGCGTCAGAAAAAATTGAAATCTTTCGAGAATTTTTGTTGTAAAAACAAGCAATCCGAAGGTTTTGAGCACCCAAGGCACGTAGGGACGACGGTGGGCAGACGTAGCCTTTACGACCCCTTTAGCAGTACAATGGTACCCTTCCACCTCCAGCAGGCACCAATGAGGAGAAGCAAAGGACCGAGGCCCCACCGGGTCGTCAACTCTGAGTGATTCTTTATGCTCTGTTCTCGGTTCTTCGGGCATGTAAAATCTGCTGCACACATGTATAATATAAGCTCGTTGAGAATGTCTCTGCTTCTCAATGACAAGTTTGTTTCTGCCTCCGGAAATTATAGATGTTGATGATTGTACGAGTAGTGTTATGTTGTTCTTCAGGCATGTATAGCCTGACAATATGGTGTTTATTTGTGCCCGGTCGAGCCTTTATAGACAAACATAGCACGTCTCAGGCTCGATCGGGCAGCCGCCCCCGAAGAACACATCCGATACACTGGCGCCAAAGGAGTTGACCCTCCCTGAGTCGGTCGATGTTCCAAGATGGCTTGGAGCTTCTGTTGTTTCAGACCGAGTGTCGGAGGGTAATTTTTGATTCCGCCTGGACGAGACAATCCAAGCGTATTACTTGGTTGGACTGGACAGAAGAAGAAACATCAGCAGTAAAACCATCCGTGGAGTGGTCCCGGCATAATATTCCAAAACTGGTACAAAAGCCGGAGAAAACTCCTGTAGTTTTTTTTAAAGACGAGGGGCCATCCACCAATCCTTCTGGGAGGTTGAGATGCCGTGTATGATGTCCTCAACCCCACCTTCCAAACATGAGTGTAAATAATCTGTACGTTTGTGGATCAAATGTACCTCAGTTTCCCAAAATCAACTCTGGGTGATTGCACGAGTGTCCCTGCAGCTGTTCTGTAGTGGCGTTGTCGATATGTACACGGGTTGGTGTGATGTGATGGTATTACTGTCAGATCAGCTGGGGCAGAGTTAAGCAGCAAGCGGCAAGGAGTAATAGCGATACAGACATCTGTTATTGGAGCTCGCAATGTTATTGCAGCGCTCTGATATCCACTCTGATTGATAGCTTTACTGTATCTGTAGTTGTTCTATGGCAGTGTATCGACATGTAAGAGGGTTGATGTGATGTGGTGATGTTATCGATGAGTCGGTCTGGGCATGATCAGCACCTAGAAGCAGCGATGATGACATCTGTTCGGGGAACATATTGAACAGATATTATGCAGCAGGTTCTTGTTTCCTATCCGGACTCCGGGCCCTTCCTTGTATGTTTGTGTTTATGTATTGTGTTCGGTGTTGTGAATGTAAGCGAATGTCGAGAGAGTCGCAATTAGTGATTTATGAGATGGACTGGGCTGGCTGAAGCCACAGTCGACACCTTCGACCAATGTAGGCATCTTCTCGGGGTGGGGGTGGGGGGGGGGGGGTTGTGGGGGCACGGTGAACTTATTTGTTTGGGTAGGGGTTACCTTCATCTTGCTTTTCTGATACCCATTTAGTTCGGAAATGGGCTTCCACCTTTAAGTCTATTTAGTGTTTTCTCCGTAATGTTTTAACATCACGTTTCTCGCATATCAATGTCATCCTAGTCGTGAAGGGCTGTGATTGAATGTTGGTGATGGTTAGGAGGGCTACGCGTAGGGTAAGGATTTGAAAGCGTTGGACTTGAGCTAGGTTTGTTTTGCACAACCTTTTGGTGATGAGTGTCCCGTGTTCAAGGTCTGGTGGGATAAATGATTTGTAGAGTTTTAGTAGCGTGTTTTTGTTGGCACCTCAGTCTTTTCCTCTTATCATTTCAAAATGTTAAGGTGGACGGGTAGCACTTCGAGTGTTTAATTATAAGTTTTTGGACTTTTTGTTAGGATTGAGCATGATGCGTCATTTTGCGCACTAGTCTTCTTGGCCCTCTACGGGATCTGCTAGTGATATAGTCTTTTGTCATCGGTGAACTGGGAATAGTCGACCCGACTTTTTCGCAAACTTGGTGTATGTCGTTGACATAAATTATAAAAAGAAGTTGGATGAGGACCGAGCCCTGGAGCTCCACCTCCACTGATTTTGCGCGTTTAATATTGATCGTAATATTGACCGTAATTTTTCATGCTGAATCCATATACTGGTGAGACCAATTATATTTCCTACATGTAGAGGGCGCAAAAACATATGTGGCGGCGGCTTATGCTGAGAAAGAAGTCGATAAGAAAGTTTAGTGGCGTTTAGTCGAAACAGTTCCGTAAACACTGGTGAGAGAATGAAGTAATGTGGGGCGGCTTTTACCACTGCATTTCCTGTTGCGTATCAGATTGCATTTTTGAGAAGCTTCAGTAATAATTTAACCCTTTACCCAACGAATCGCCCGCATCCGCCCGCGTAATATGCAAATTCAGCAGTTGAAAAAAATATTATTTTTCAAAAAATTTCAACAAAACCATATCATGTGACCCCTCGTTGGAACGAGCTCGTCGAGCTCGTTCCAACGAGGGGTCACATTATATGGTTTTGTTGAAATTTTTTTAAAAATTTAAAAAAAATGTTATTTAAAATAATAAATTTTGATATCGTCTGCGTTGGGTAAAGGGTTAATCCCACATCTTCGTGGAGCTGACTGAGTGAATTATATCTGAACCTCGCTATCAATTTATAGTTCATTATGTCGTTTGCTCGTCCATTGTCAAAACTGTCGTCTCGCAAAAACGTATGCATATCTGGTTAAACCCTAAATATACCCTTTTTCTCAAACATAAAGAAAGCGACTACTTCAGTTTTCTCAAATTTTGTTAAGTTTTGTTGGACATGTGTGTGATCTGATCATTTGTTTACGTACTTCCCGACCTACTCTTACAAGACCTTCCACAGTTAGCGTGACACCATTGTTGTGGAAGGTGCGACGTACATTATGTTTTGAGTGGGAATCTGACGCTTTGGATTCAAATAGACACCAACTAAAATAGTGTACTTTACATAAAGAAGAAATATAAAATTTCTAACTTTCCAAATTTTGGCCTTCGTATTTCCAACTTTTGAAGGATTAGGCAAAGAATGGGTGAGGGAGATATCGTCTTCCATATAGCTACACCCCTGTATTTCTTAACTGAGTGTGGTATACCATTACAACAACTGCTGGGAGGATTTATCATTCAGGCAATTTTCCGTGGAATACCACAGGGAGGACGAATAAATGTTCAGCTAATAATGGACCACGGGGTATAACTCTTTACCTAATATAAGCAACAGACAACAGATGTCCTCTTTCTTGTCTGGTATTATTAACTTGGGGTGTTCCCTTTTCGCCGTTCCAGTGTTTCGTAAACGTTCCCCAGTACGTAAAGTCTGAAGGAGAGGCGTTGCCCCCCCCCCCCCCCCCAGAACACCACGGGCAGTAGTTAGGAAAAGTACTTTTGCCCTATAATTGGCATGTTCAAAGATCATCGAATTAAAACTCACAGATGGTTGTCAATGTGGTCGGGCCATCACTAGATATCACCTAATCAACCAAGATAATGGGCATTGTCGTACTAAAAGCCAAGCCGGCTTTGTGGCCACATACGGGGATTTCACAATCGCCAGGATAGCTCGTAGAGATGGGAAGCTATCTACCTGGAACTTAATAAAGCACCCCATTTTTTTCGCAGTGGTGTTAACGGAAACTGTCATTACTTTCACCCTATTTTTTAGATGGACAAAAGTGATTGTTCCTGGAAAGAATGGTCTATTGACAAATGAAAGCCAACACAATTATGAAAATATGCAGCATTTTAATGGTGCTAATTACACATATCTGTCACTAATGTTTTTGATGGAAAAATGTTCTCTTGACAAGTTTGGTGCTGGAACGGTCTACGATGAAACAATGCCGGTAATTACTGACAACAAATGTACCTTGTGATCTCCTGAACGCAAAAGCAATGCATGACGTCAGTAGCGAGTGTATCCACCACGTGCCCGGATAACAGCCTGAACCCTCCCCCTAATGCTAAAAACGGGTCTTCTCATACGGCCCAGAGGCAACTGCAGCCACTCCTCATTCAATGCAGCTTCCAAATCGGCTAAATGCTGTACAGGCGGATCCCTTGCATGCACAGGCCACGGTATTGTTGTAATAGTGTTGTTCTGAAGCAATGCTCTCACAGCATGACAACGATGTGGCCTTGCATTGTCATCCATGAATACAGGGTGAGTAACCAACGGGTGGTTGTCAAAATGAGGCACGACAACCGGATTGAGAATGGCCCGGATGTGCTGTTGACCATTGAGATTTCCATGTACAGTCACCATATCAAGTTTACAGTCTTGATAGAGGCATCCCCAGATCATTACTGATCCTCTACCATAAGGTACAGAGGTCTGATTTTTCTGGCCACGTAAGCAGTATTTCTTTGCCTCCCCACTCTCTTGCAACCATCTGTGACGTGAAGCAGGAACCTACTCTCGACTGACCAAAGAACTCTCCTCCATGGAATGAGATTACAATGTTGTCGTGCCATACACCACTCCAAATGTCGTCTTTGATGCTGATCGGACAGAGCTGGATGCTTCATGACCCTTCTGGACCTCATACCCAGTACTTTGAGACGCTTTCGGACATTTCCGTTGTACAAACGCCTGTTGAGGAGCCAAAGGCCACCTAAAGCAAAGGATTCACGCCTAACGAGACGTGCTAGACTCCGATCCTCTCGAGAGGAGGTCTTCTGGAGTTGTCCAGGCCTTTGTCAGCCCTTAACAGCGTTGGTTTGTTGACGTTTTCGTACACGACTGCTGATGACAGAATGACTATAGCCAAGTTGCCTTCCAATAGCTTTGAATGACATGCCTGCTGCATGCATGCCAACGATTTGCCATCTTAGTACCTCTGACAGTATCCGCCTTGCCATGTCAACATTTATTGATAAAAGAAGTGACAAATTTTCTTGTTTTATACCCAGATATTGCATGTGGATGATGGTGTTTTGTGACATTCGTGGGAAGCATGCTTCACGTGGACGAGGGGATGTGTTTGGGGTGCGCCATTAACCAGAAACATCTTGTTTCACTAGAAGAAATGTACTGCAAGACATAGCAATCATTAAAACCTAATAATCAGTGGCAGCAACTTCACTGTCATGAAATATTTCAGTGGGTACTTAATTAAGATCCAGGTGTATATTTTGGAGGAGACGGTGACAATAAGTGAGAAATGTGTAATTCGTGAGAGGTGGAGACCCTGGTCCACTTTCTATAAGAAAGTCCAAACCCTTAATCTGGCAGAATAGGATTCACCAGGAGTATTATGAGGAAATGAGGTGAGGGAATGAGAGACAGGTGGTTATTGGGCGATATAAAGGAGAGGATTAGTGTGCGGTATGTGGAACTGGGAAGAATGAAGTACGGGATAGCATTACACAGTCCGTTTGTGGGTTGTGGGAGGACAGAAGGAGCGGGGGAGAAACATGTGGGAACATTGGGGCAATCAAGACCTTCTCATACGAGAAAAGAGATCAACAAGCAGATGTCATTACACCGTAAAAACAGTGGAGAAAATTCATGTCACGGATGTGAAAATAGGAGCTACGCCCCAAATATTTGAAGGCATTTGTGCCTGTTCATTACTAGCATTCTTATTTGTTCTGGAGAAAGAACCCTCCCAGCATTTTGTAATATTTATTTATTTATTGGTGGTTACATAAATAAAATATCATTTACATTTGACTGAATATGAAACATAAGCAAGAAAAATGTTGACTTTTGCTCTGATATCGTTATGGTTTTAACCCTTTACCCAACGAATCGCCCGCATCCGCCCGCGTAATATGCAAATTCAGCAGTTGAAAAAAATATTTTTCAAAAAATTTCAACAAAACTATATCTTGTGACCCCTCGTTGGAACGAGCTCGTCAAGCTCGTTCCAACGAGGGGTCACATGATATGGTTTTGTTGAAATTTTTTGAAAAATTAAAAAAAAAATGTTATTTAAAATAATAAATTTTGATATCGCCAGTAGGTGATAATTGAGAATACGAGCTCACCTGTACATGTACGTGTACGTGTACATGTACATCTCCATAGGATTTAGTGTTAAAATCGTGTACGTGTACAAGATTTTAACGGTTTTTTAGGGTGAGCTCGAATTTTTTTAACACTGGATTGTATCCTACACGCGCGTAGTTTTACGTACACGTACATGTACCGTTTTGATTGAAATGTGCAGATGAGTTTTCCCCATTGGATTCAGTGTTAAATTGCGAGCAAAAAAACGTTTTGAGAATTCGAACTCATTGTCTTGCCGATTCTAACAATCCGCGTCCGTACACGATTTTAACACTGAAACCCTATGGAGATTGTTAAATTGCGAGCAAAAAAACGTTTTGAGAATTCGAACTCATCGTCTTGCCGATTCTAACAATCCGCGTCCGCACACGATTTTAACGCTGAAAACCCCATGGAGGCATACACGGAGATCCGCTTGCAGATTTTAGGTCGGAAATCGACTCGCGTGAAGAGGTGATGTTTGAATCCGCAAACCCACTGTAGCGTTTCTCGAAGTGAGACTGGCGCACGTTATTGCGAGGTGATCTCAACGAGCACTTGATGGAAATGTTTTGAACGAAGAGTGTTGTCGTCGGTGTGTTAGAAATTCGCGAGCCCGCTGTCACGTCTTCCTGAAGTAAAACTAACACATGTTATCGTTATGACTGAATGAGGTTTTTGTTCAAAAAGAGTTGATTATGAATATGGTCTGTATTATAGACATTCATGTTTTGTCTTGATGAGACGGATAGAAATTGAGTTTTGGAGGATATTGTTTGAAAGAGTCGATCTGTAATAGATATTTGTGTTTTGTCTTGAATGAGACGAATAGAAATTGAGTTTTGGGGATATTGTTCGAAAGAGTCAAACACTTAGTGGAATGTTTAAAACGCATTTTCCGCTCAATTAGGTTTTTGAGTGGTAAATTTTTAATATATTCATGATAGCAATCAGAGAGATGAATAAGTTCTCAGCGTTAAAATTAGTTTTCTTTTGTGTGTTGAAACTGTTTAACAGTCGTCAGAGGGATTCTCTCTTAATTCGACACTGAGTGAATGGTTGTTTGATGTGTGAATGGAGATCTTTTGACAAAATGTAAAAAACTACTGTCAAAATGCGTTAAATCAGAAACCGGTTTGTCATGTACTGTTTAAACGTATTCTTAGACTTCACCAATTCAATTAACAGTCAGTTTATTATATTAAAGACGGAAAAATTTTTATTACTTAAAACATAAAAATATAATTAAACATTTAATTTTGAAAATAATAAAACAATTAAAACGAAAGATGTTTTTACAGATGGATCCTAGACATCGAGATCTAATTTTAGGCGAGTATGAACGTGCTAAGAAGGGGATTCAGTCAGCTGATAGGAGCAGACGTCTTGGTGAGATGGAACTCAAACGCGAAGCCACAAAAATATTTAAACCCGTGACGGAGGGTCAAGAGCGAAGCAGGAAGGAGAGAGTCAAAGAATTGAGACCCATAAAGGAGAGTTCTTTGAGAATGGGTTCGTTGCCTCCTAGCTTTGGAAATCGGTATTCCGTTCAATCTACACCGGATTACGTTCCCACGGGAATTCAAACAGAGAGCGAGTCTGATGATACAGCTTCGACTATCACCACTAGTAGCGTCGCATCGTCCGATGATGATGGCGGTAAGAGAGATCAGTCGTATGGATTTTATAAGGATTCGGAGGGAAGGATTTTTGTAGGAGACACAGAAGTAGAAATTGACGATGATGAATTGATCGTGGGTTCGAACAAATATGAATTGACTGATGGTCTGCGCAGATTGCTCCTTTACAAGCCTAGCGATTACACGGATCAGGATTTCGACAATTATGGCGATATTCTGGTTCAGACCCACGCCATGAAGAGAAATAACGATGCCAGAGAGACGAGACCCAAAGCCAACAGAGGTTACAAGTGGACGAAAGTGGTGAAACCCATATGGGATATGAACAAGAAGTTCGTCGAATCGGTGACTGGCAAAGGGGTGAAAACCACTTTTCTTCTGAGCGATTCTAACGCTCTGTCTCAGAGATTGAGTTTGTTGATGGCGAGCAGACGGGCTGGTAACACAAGATTAGATAATCAGATAGTTGCTATATCTGACGAATTGTTAAGACAGAAGGTTTTGAATAAAAACCACCATAAAAGGCTGATGAACGAATTGAAGGATTGATGTGTATATAATAAGTAGAGAGAAACAAACAAACAAACAAAAATAAAACAGTAAATTTTTTACACTAGAATAATAAAAGTATTTAAAACCGACAAAACGATTTACCAGTGAAAAAACAAAAAATATATTATAAAAATAAAATATGTTGGTGATAAAGAACAGGGGATACGTCAGGACTTACATTCAAGGCGGTTCTGGCATCGTCGATTCTATAATGCGAGCGTTCACGAGCGATGCGGGTAGAAAACTCGCATCGGTCGCGTTTGAGGTCGGTAAGAAGACGGCTTTGGATGCTGGGCAGCCGACGCGTTGATCGACAAGTTGATCAGTCCGCCGGCGAAGCGAGCTGCATTAGAGCGAACGCCGAAAAGTTGGAAAGATTTTAAGAATGCTGTGGTGCCCATACAAGATTTAGCCAAAATGACGAGTGGATCCGGATTGAAGAGAACTCGCGACGGTGTGATATAAATAAATAATAACATTAAAAACAGAGTTTGAAAAACATAAACAATTTGCGTTTGAAAAGAATCTAAAATAACAAACAAAAAAATAAAACAAAGATGAACATTAAAGATATGTCTTGGAACGACGCCGCGACCAAGAGATCAAATAACGAGTTCTTTCCCAAAAGCATAAGAGGTTTGATAGTGGGAAAATCGAATTGTGGAAAGACCAATCTGTTGATGAATCTGTTGTCCCGACCTGACTGGTTGGATTACGACAGATTGTTCGTGTTTGGCAAGAGCTTGTTTCAACCCGAATACAGATTGCTTCGAGAGTGCATGGATCGTAGATTGCCCAAGGACGTCATAGCCAGAATCTTTGACAGTAGGGAGGAATTCGACAAGAGCGAAGCTCCACTTTCGACCATTTTGGACGGTGCGGCGATGGAACTGATGAAGAGAAATTCATCTTCGAACGTCGAGTGTCGATTTTATGAGGACGCTAGCGACGTTCCGGATCCTAGAGAACTAAAATCGGAAGATAAGAATCTCATGATTTTCGACGATCTGCTTTTGGAGAGACAGAACCGATGTGAATCGTATTACGTTAGGGGTCGACACAGCAACGTGGACTGTTTCTACCTGTCGCAGAATTATTTTCGATTGCCCAGACAGATGATAAGGGAGAACGCTAATTTTCTATGTCTCTTTCGCCAAGATCTCAAGAATCTCAATCACATCTACGGCGATCACGTCGCAAACGACATGGGCGCGGTGGAATTCAGGAGATTTTGCAAGAGGGTTTGGGATTATGGACTTTACAATTTCGTCGTGATCGATTTGACAAGCGAATTTAATCGCGGAAAATATCGGTGCGGATTCGACAAGTTTTATGTTTCTGATGATAATAATAAGATAGAGCATGAAAATAAAATTTAGAAAATAATAAATCTTCAAATAATTAGTTTTGAATAAAAAAACATAAAATTAAATATAATGTTCGAACATGGAGAATTGTTAGAACGAATAGCCGAGAATACGGCTGCAAAACAATCCATTCAAATCGTGGTGAGTGGTGATTCGACTCGATTCGCTACGAAATTCGAACCTTCCATCGAATTGAATAGAGAGAAAAGATACGAGATGGCGTTGGTGAATCTGGAGACTTATTATTCCTTTCCCAACGTCACCGAAAAGAATAACTCGTTCAAGTGTTCTGACGGAGTGGACTGGTTGGAGATTCGAATTCCCAAAGGGAGTTACGACATAGACGATTTGAACAATTACATTCAGATGCGAATGAAGACAGATTGAAAGGGAAGCAACAAGATCAGACTCGCTCCCAATGCTAATACCTTACAGACGATGTTGGATTTGGAAGATAATTTTCGAGTGGATTTCAACATGGACGATTCTATAGGCAAGATGTTGGGATTCGATCGAAAGGTGTATCGAGGCCACGCGGCATCTGAAAATACGGTCGACATTCTCGCAGTCAATAGCATTCTGGTGAACGTGGACGTGATTGCTGGAAAGTACGTGAATGGTAGCGCTCAACCGACGATCTATTCCTTCTTTCCAAACGTGTCGCCGGGTTATAACATCGTGGAGCAACCTCGAAATTTAGTTTATCTACCAGTGATTTCAGACACGTTGTACAGTCTCAAAACCACGTTGACAGATCAAAATGGTGAACTGTTAGATCTTCGCGGAAAGAGAGTGACAATACGATTTCACATAAGAGAAATATAAAAGCAAAAAAATTGTGTATATATATAGATAACAAAAATAAAATAAACGCAATATTAATTTTACAAAACTATTTTAATATAATTATTAAACAAGAAACAATTGAAGTAAATATATTTTAAAAAACAGAATTATGACAGAATACATGGTTAAAAACATGAACATATCCGCAGGACAGAGGAAGAAACTTAAGAGAGTGTTAACAACTCGAGGCGAGGCAGTGAGATTCAAATTCACTCACGAAGATCTGACGAGAGGCGGTAAGGATTCGATCGCCTGGACCAGAAGTCAATTCAAAAGGATGGAGAAAGCGATTCGCAATGGAAGAGGGTTGACGGTGAGAATGAGTCCCGCTCAATTGAGATACAATTTGAGAACGAAAGGTGGTTTCCTACTGCTATTGGCAGGAATAGCCGCAAAAGCATTACCCTTTGCCGCAAAGGCACTACCCTTTCTCGGAAAGACTCTCGGCGTGGGAGCTCTCACGGGACTTGCTAGTTCGGCAGTTGAGAAATTAATGGGTGGCAGCGGACTGTTTTTGAAGAAGGGAGGAGCCATGTGTCGCGTCCACGTAGATGACGGCGGTAAAGGATTGGATCTAGAACCCGTTAGAGGTGGCAACTCTCTGAGAGGAAACGGTCTCTATCTGAAGAGTGGACGGAACGTTGGGCGACTCGGTAAGGGTTTGTTGCTCGGTGAGAATTCGCCATTTAAGAATATACCGATTTTGAATATGTTATTATAATATAAAATTATATAAAATATAAATCATAGAAAGTATAAAATAATATATTTAAAATGGGTAAAAAGGTGGAGAAACAAATTTATCACGTGGATGAAAAGGTGGAGAAACAATTTGACGATAATGACGAATATCGCAAGACAGAGAGCGAAAAAATAAAAAAAATGGTTAGACGCTAATGATGGATATCTAAGGAAAGAACTAATGAAAGAGATAGATAAAGTGTGGGATAGACGGTTGAGAATGAGACGCTTTCCACCATCACCACTACCTTCTGAAGAGAATGGTAATGATGCGAGTGTTACCAAGAGATGCACAACATTCGTTCATAATTATGATTCGGATAAACAAAAATGTTGTTATAAACGTATCATATCACAAAGAAAAAGAAAAAAAGAAAAAGAAGAAGAATTGACGCTGAAAATTGAGAGAAAAGGAAACATTATTATAATATATGGTGAAAGTGAAGAAGAAGGAAAACAAAAAAAAAAAAAAAGTAATGAGATCTAAAGATGATCTTATTACTTCTTTTTTTCATTTTTCTTCGCTAAAAATCAATCACTCTATTGTTTATATTTCCAAGTCCGTTATTAGCATGTTGACACTCATGTCTTCTCCTTTTTCGAAAACGTGTTGAATGTTTATCTTTACTCTTTTGAGGTTTTTTACATCGGTCAACTCGCTCTCACCACCCAATTTCTCCACGAGTTCGAATGAGATGTTTGGAAATATGTAATTTCCATAGGGCAACGACAAATCGTCCTTGTTGAATTCTCTATCTTCGGCGATGACGATGTTCTGCAGATCACTTTGGTACTCATAAATCAAATCGAGTGCGGCTTCGTCCAATTTCAAAGGCATCTTATATTTGTCATATTTGTGCTCTAAGCCCTTCATCTCGACCTTGTTCAATTCGATGGGATCGTGTCGTTGTAATCTATAGATTTTATGACCGAATTTCTTATTTGTTTCGACTCATTTCAATTTCGATTCACATCTTTTAGGTGTTGTTGTCCTCATGATCGATTATTTGTTTTTTTGTTTTTACGAATTCTTGCAAATAATGTATATTTTAAATTTTGTATTTTAATAATTTGTTTAAAAAAAGTTTGTTTTTTTTATATATATATATAAAGAGCAAAAAAAACAAAAGTTGTTTTTAATTTTAATTTCTTTAATGTGAAAATTTTTTTTGTAAAAAGTAATGAGATCACTGTTAGATCTCATTACTTTTTTTCCTTCTTCTTTGCTAAAATCAATCTCTCTATTGTTTATATTTCCAAGTCCATTATTAGCATGTTGACATGCGTCATTTTCTCACTTACGAAAATGTCTTGTATGTTTATCTTTACTCTTTTAAGTTTTTTTTACATCAGTGAACGCGCTCTCACCACCCAATTTGTCCAAGAGTTCGAGTGAGATTATTGGATATATGTAATTTCTAAAGAACAACAACAAATCGTCCTTGTCGAATTTTCTGTCTTCGGCGACGATGATATTATTCACCAGATCGCTTTGGTACTCGCAAAACAAATCGAACATGGCTTCATCCAATTTCAAACACATATGATATTTGTCGTAGTAGCGCTCTAAGCCCATCGTCTCGACCTCGTTCAATTTGATGGGATCGTGTTGTTGTAATGTATAGATTTTAAAACCTAATTTCGTACACACTTCGACTCGTTTCAATTTCAATTCGCATCTTTTAGGTGTTGCTGTCATGATCGATTATTTGTTTTTTTTGTTTTACGAATTCTTGCAAATAATGTATATTTAAAATTTTTGTATTTAAATAATTTGTTTAAAAAGTTTTTTTTCTTTTTAAATATATATAAAAGTTAAATTTTAACATCCTTTTTTTCGTATTAATTTAATTCTTTTTTCACGAGTTTTTAGAACAGGTAAGACATCGAACGTTTAAAAATTAGCCTTCGCATCTTGCAGTTATCATCATCTATTGAGAAGGAATCGGGTGACATGAACACGCGTCTGCTTCGCGGAAATTTGTTTTGAACCTCGTGCGAGACTTCGCGTAAAAGTCGTAAGAGTTCTATTTGTCTTGAACCTTCTTTTTTAATAGTTTGAACGACATTGTCGATTAATTTTTGTTCGCTAATAGTATTACAATTCGATTTTCTATCGCAAATCGTATCGTTTTCTTTTGAAACGCGTAAATATAAATTACGATTTTTTTCTTCTTGGTTTTTTGGAGAATAACGATTTATTAAACAACGTTGACATTTATGTCGAGATTCCATTGTGGATGTTGTCATCATGATCGATTATTTGTTTTTTTTTTGTTTTACGAATTCTTGCAAATAATGTATATTTTAAATTTTTGTATTTTAAATAATTTGTTTAAAAAGTTTTTTTTCTCTTTACAAATATAAGTTAAATTTTTAACATCCTTCTTTTCTCGTTTTTTTTTTTTAACGTTAAGGAACATAAAAAAATCGATTAATTTCATCAAAAAATTTTTTTTTTCACATTAAAAAAACAAAACTTTTTAAACAAATTATTTAAAATACAAAATTCGAAAAAATATATTCTTACAAAATGAAACAAACAGATAAAAAGAAATTGGAAAATTTAAATGAGAAAACCATACCTCAGTTAAACGAGATTTGTAAACTATTAAAAATTTCATATTTCAGAAATCATAGAACTAAATCAAAAAAGATTGAAGTCATACAGAAACATTTCCGAAACAATGGAAAGGCAAATGAAATGCCGATAGCAACGACGTCAAAAAATGCATCGGTTGTGAAAAATGAGAAGAAGAAAAAGATAGTAAAAGGAATCGAAATGCCGATAGCAACAATGTCAAAAAATGCATCGGTTGTGAAAAATGAGAAGAAGAAAAAGATAGTAAAAGGAATCGAAATGCCGACGTCGAAAAAAACCGAAAATGTTTCGATTGTGAAAAATAAGAAGAAGACTAAATGAAAAGCTGTTGAAGAACTTCAAGTTTCCAAAGAAAAGAAAAGAAAAACGAAAACGAGTGATGCACATCAGATTCTAGGCAAACGAGATATATCGAACGAACTTCGACGAGCAATAGACGAAGGGAAAGGAGAAGAATATCTAGCACGACTCGCCGCAGAACTATTTCAATCGAAGTCCGTGGAATGGGACAGTGCGATCAAAGGCATTTTTAAAACTTTCGACGTGGTTCCCTCGTTGAAAAAAATCGATCCGAAATTGTTCATGGAACGGGTGAAGAAAAAGGTATTGGATTTGTTTCACAAATACATGAACATGGGACTAAAAATTAAGATGATACTCCATTGCGTGATGAATAAAAGCGACGTGAAGTCCGGCGAGAGCATCGTGAAAAATGCATATTTCAGATCTAATGTCGAACCCGTATTTCGAGGTTCAGATTTATCAGACGTTTTCGAAAAGATGAAAGATGTTGATGTCTCTCGCGAATTATCAACATGAAGGTAGTAATTGGATGTTCGATGAGGTGTTGAAACTCGAAATTCACATAACTAAAAACGATTTGTTGAAAGGGTCTTCCTACATGAAATTACCGTATTTCCTCACTAAGAAATACGCCGTGATCAACGTGAAAAATAACGATGATCAGTGTTTTAAATGGGCAGTCACATCCGCTTTATACCCTGTCAAAATAAACTCCGATAGAGTTTCTCAGTACAAGGAAACTTCTAAAAATCTTGATTGGACCGGAGTGACTTTTCCAACACAGTTAAAACACATCGAATGTTTCGAGGCTCAAAATCCCACCGTTGCGGTGAACGTCTTGGGATACGACGACGAAAAACGAAAGATCCATCCTCTCAGACTGACTTCGTATCTCGGAAGAGAAAAGACGATTATTTTATTATTGATTTCGAATGTGGACATGTTGCTCATGTTCGAAAGGGCTGCGAGAGGTGGCGTCTCGATGATCTCCCACAGACATTCTGAGGCTAACAATCCCTACATGAAAGAAGGTTTCGATTCGAATCGGTCGACTAAATACATACAGTATTGGGACGCTAATAATCTGTATGGTTGGGCTATGAGTCATCCTTTACCGATTGGAAATTTCGAATGGGTGAAGGAACCGGAAGAGATGCAAAAATGGAGAGACTATCCTTGCATTTTAGAAGTCGATTTGAACTATCCGAAAGAATTACACAATCTACACAACGATTATCCACTGGCTCCTGAACGAATGGAACCGAACGAGGGAGACGAGGAAAAACTCATTCCGAATTTATTTAACAAATGTAACTACATCGTCTACAGCGAGAATTTGAAACAGTACGTCGATTACGGGATGAAATTAGTCAACATACATCGCATCATTCGATTCGACGAAGAGCCTTGGATGAAAAAATACATCGATCTCAACACGAATCTCAGAACTCGAGCTGAGAACGATTTCGAAACAGATTTCTTCAAACTCATGAACAACTGTGTGTACGGTAAATCAATGGAAAACATCAGAAAGAGAACTGACGTTCGACTCGTCACGTCTGAGAAAAGAGCTAAAACATTAGTGGCGAAACCCAATTACAAACACCGAACCATATTCGATGAAAATCTAGTGGCCGTTCACATGCAAAAGACGCACCTGAAGTTCGACAAACCGTATTATCTCGGACCGATCATCTTAGATATCAGCAAGCGATTGATGTACGAGTTTCACTACGATTACATCAAATGAAAATTTGGTGATAAAGCCAAACTACTGTTCACCGACACGGACAGTTTAGTTTACGAGATAGAGACGAAAGACGTCTACCGAGATATATCTCAAGACATGGTCGAGTGGTTCGACATGAGCAATTATCCCGTTGATCACCCGTCCAACATTCAATCGAACGACAACAAGAAGGCGTTGGGTAAATTTAAGGACGAGAGCAGTGGTAAACAAATCGTCGAATTCGTGGGCTTGAGACCCAAACTGTATACTTATTGTCTAGAAGATGATGAAGAGATCAAGAAGTGCAAAGGAGTTAAAGCGTTTGTGGTGAAGAAAAACATCTCTTTCCAAGAGTATAAAGATTGTCTATTAGGAAGTGGTCCGGTGTATAAGACTATGAAATCGATTCGAAGCGAAAATCACGACTTGTATACCGAAATAGTCAACAAGATTTCGCTGACGGCCGACGACGATAAGAGATTCGTGTTAGACGATAAAATAGGCACTTTGGCACTCGGATATTGGACTGTGGATCTAACTATAGACGATATGAATATGGATGATTGGATTCTAGATACGATTGTGGATGATAGGATTCCAGAAAATCAAGAGGAATTAGATGGATTCAAAATAATAGAAATCGATAGTAACATCAAGTGTCCAGAAAATCAAGAGGAATTAGACGGATTCAAAATTATAGAAATCGATAGTAACATCGAGTGTCCAGAAAATCAAGAGGAATTAGACGGATTCAATATTATGGAAATCGATAGTGACATCGAGAGTTCAGAAAATCAAGAAGAATTAGATGGAATCAAATTTATAGAAAACGATAGAGACATCGAGAATGTTAGTTTAAAAAAAAGAGAAAAAAACAAAAAAAAATAACGTCATTTTTTAGTGAATTATAATAAAATAAATAAAAAAAAATATATACGCATTATGAATAAGAAAATAAAGATATCCGTAGAAGGTGTCGTCTTACCTAACGAACCCCTATCCAACATCAATCTGTTGAATGCGGCAAAAGATTTGAAAATCAAAGATTTTCTAGGAGTGTTTTCCAGAGATGCCTTACCAAAGAGAAGACCTCGACAATCGGAATGCGGAATTTTAAATCTAGACGATTCATCGGGTGAAGGCACTCACTGGGTGGCGTGGATGAAGAACAGGAAGAAGAAAAATTATTATTTCGACAGCTACGGAATCTCGCCGCCAAAAGAAATAAAGAACTATTTCAACAAATCCATGGTTTGTTACAACACGGAACAAGTGCAATCACCACATCAAGTGTTTTGCGGTCACCTGTGTCTCTACATTTTCAAGAGATGGTCTGAAGGAGATCGATTTCAAGACATTCTCAATGATTTACATTAGAGAGAGATTTTTTTTTTTTATAGTATATAAAGATAAAAAATTATTTTAAAAAAAATTTTAATCGAATAAAAACGAAAAATAAAATAACATAGTTCATTTTTAATAAACTGCATTTGAACATATTTTTCTAAAAAACAAAAAATCCCACAACAACATGCCAGTAGAAAAATTTGGTAGAAGTTACGACGAAAAAGTCAACCCAAGAAAGAAGAGGAAGACGTTCAAAGTCGACGATGGTTACGACGTTGCCAACTTGGACGATCGTTATGTTCGGAGATACAAACCTCGAGAAGAACCTTTGAACATGAACGATAAGAAGCTCTACAATCTTCCCGAGCCGATAGATCTTGCAGATGCTGCGACTAAAAAATACGTCGACAGGGGGAAAGCCGATTTCGAACGAATCCTGCTAGATAATTACATGGATAAAACCATGACCGACGATCTGGATCTGAAATCCAAACGTTTGGTGAACGTCGCGAATCCTGTAGATCCCACCGATGCTGCAACCAAGAAATACACGGACGACTCTCACGCGAGATTCAGCGAACACCTGAGAAATAGATACGTTCAGAAAACGATGCACTCGGAATTGAATGCTAATTCTAACAAGATAATGAACGTGGCCACTCCCACGAATCCCAAGGACGTGGCGACCAAACACTACGTAGATCTGGAACAGAGAAAGTCTGACAGACGAGAAATGAAATCGGATCTGAATGTGGGATTCAACAAGATATTGAATCTGTCGGAGATCAACGACTCGGATGCAGACTCAACTGCGGTCAACAAGGGCTACATAGATTCTGTTGTGATACAATCGCAAGAATACCTAGAATCACAAGTGGACGATCTCTACCTGAACAAACAATCTGGCGGAACCATGGAGAGTGGCATCAACATGAACGGTCACAATTTATTCAGTCTCGATCACGATCCCGAATTCGATTCCAGCACGGTCAGCAGGAAGTACGTGGACGACAACTCGGTCTGGAGAAAGGGTGACATCATGGAAGGTAAACTAGACATGGGTGGACACGCGCTCACGAATCTACCGGATCCCGTGAACATGACGGATGCCTGCACCCTGATTTCAGTAGTGGAGAAAGTCAAATATGCTAGACAATTGATCACTGCGTGGGCCGAAGAGGCCGGCACCTTAGATGAAGGAAAAGCTGAGTGGTAATGGAGGTAGCGGATTGAAACATGGTCAGGTGGGATATCCCATGCCGTTGTGAGGTGAAATCCTTCGAATGAGTCTGGCTTCCTCGGATTTGAATAACAGAGCGGTCGTCAATCTCATGGTGAATGGTGTAGAGAGCGATAAGAGATACAGTGTCGAAAAGACTGAGAATCAACACGCGAATGTTAGCACGCTCGGCACGCCTCTCAAAGTGAACGCCGGAGACAAGGATTAATTTTGTTACGAAAACCAATAATCCCGAAGCCGCCACTTCTGTGGTGAGTCTACTGATCGAACTAGATTCTTTGAACAAACAGTGAACGTGTGGAAAATAATGAATTAAAAAAATAATGTGTGATTATTAAAAACAAAAAAAACAAAAAAAAAAAAAGTAATGAGATTTAGAAAGATGTTCAATCTCTCTAGATCACATTACTTTATTTATTTTTTTTTTGTTTTTTTTGTTTTTAATAATTACGCATTACTTTTTATTTTTTTTTTGTTTTTTATTTTTTTTTCACACTCGTCTCTCATCGAATGATCGACATATTATTTCCATCCGATTCGAATTGTAATTCTCTGTCCGACAGGACCAGGGCGAAGGCTTCGGTTTTTCTTGGCACTTTCCTATCGAATTGCATCTTGATCTGAATGTCTAACACGCTACTCTTGAGTTGTTCACTCTGTTTACTGACGTTGAATACGAACATGGGATACATCGACTTGTATTCGCTGGGAGACATGTTAGGATTGCTCATCAATTCGTCTAGACTGTGATACTTCTTTCTAAAATCAGCGGCGTCGCCGTACAGTCTGCAGAAATCGTTCTTGTTGAACGACGCGTTGTAATCGATTGCTGGATATCTCGTGGCGTTCAGAAACACTTGCATGTTTCTCAAATGGCAGTGATCGAACAGTGATGCATTCTTTTCCTGAGACCCGTCCCTATCGGTCTGAAACGCAATTATGATGAAACGCGGTCTCTTGGAAGCGGATTTCACCATCAATCTCCAATCGAAGTGATTCGTGGAGGGAGGAATGCTAGCCGTGTCGCACTGTCTCATTCTAAATCCCACAGGTAATTTACTCTTGGATTCTATGATCTTGTAGAGACACGCTTTCTCCACGATCGAAGGCTCCACGTGCGGAACAAACCACGATATCTTGTGTAGAGTTATCTTACCCGCATCGGTCGCAGTGAGTCTCACTATTGCGTCGTCATTTCCTTTTCGAATCAACGTCAGATTGTGTTTGAATCCATACATGATCTTGCTGTAATCGTCCACAAATCCGAAGATGTGTTTCAAAGGTATCTTGAACGAAAACGTTCCTTCAGGTCTGGACGTCTTGACGACGTAGTCGAATATCAAGGTGGCACCTGCGCTAGCAGGGCCTATGGTGTCTTTCACCCACAACTGATTAAGTCCTCTGGATTTCGAAAAATCATCAGGATACGTCAAGAGTCCGAACATCATGGTGGCCTGACCGGGATGAAACACAGATTCTATCTCTTGTCCGGATAGCATGTATTTTATGTTACTGAATAGATGCATGATGCCATTATTGGCAAGAGTAACTGTGTCGTCGTCGGCGTAGTCACTCCCATCTTCCTTGGTGAGATGTCCCTGCACCACTATGTAACTCTCGCTAGGATGTACGAATAGATCTTGAGTTTCGACGTTGATTCTTATCTCTCCCGCATTGTTCAAACTCGTTCCGGTTACCGGTTCATATTCGTGAACCTCATATTCTTGAATACTTTCATCTTTCACTATGCTTTGTGCTATATCTAGTATATTTGTCATTTTAAAGGATTTTTAGTTTTTTGTTTATTAATTAACTTGCTTTCTTTATCTAAAAATAGTTTTTAATTATTTTTTATTATTATTTTTTTCTCTCTTATATATGTGTGTGTAAACAAGAAAATGTTAAAGAGAGTAAATAAAAAAGAAATTGTTTTCTTCATCAAAACTTCGACTTCTGTAATTGTTGTTCGTAAAACTTTCCGATGATCTCTTCTCCATCCAAAGCTTCGATTTCGTAAGTCACCGGATCGGTGTGAAATATTTTGATGATCACGAAGATTTCTGAGGTCCATCGAGGCGTATAACCCTTTTCGAAGTGCTTCTTATAAGCGTAAATTCTCACTCGATCACCGACCGCAAATTTCGGCACTCTAGACTTCTTCCTGATCGTAGATCTCTCAGGATATAGATTCGCGTAGACCCGTTTTTCGTTTCGAGGATCGCTAGCTTCCGTGGGAGTGATGTTGATCGATCTGTGTCATGTGTTGTTGTAATCTTTGACCAGACCATTCAGAGCGTATATGTATTTCTTGGTCGAATTCGCCGTGAAGTATCTGTGCATCTTTTCCTTCATCGTTCGATTCCAACGTTCCACCACACTGGCTTTCTCTTCGCTTTCGATCGAGTAGAGGTCTACCAATCGACGAACGTGCTTGTTGTAGAATTCCTTTCCCTTATCCACCCACAGTTTACTCGGTTTTCGAGAAGACGAGTCGAACACGCTCTTCAGAGCCTCGGCGACGCAAGGTCCCGATTTATTCTTCAAAGCTCTGATCCAACCGTATTTGGAAAACACGTCGATGACCGTCAATAGATATTTGACGCCCTCCTTCCACCTCGAAAACGATCTCATGTCAACCAAGTCGGCAGACCAAATATCATCCAGACCCTTCACGAACACCATTCTCTTTCGAAATTTACGCACTATGGGTTTGTGTAACTCCTTGGCCAATTCGCTCGTCAATAATCGTTTCTTCTTCTTTTCAGATGCGCTTTTTTTTTTTTTGAACGCTCCATCCGAATCGACGTTTCGCACCGATCAGATTACCGACCAGCAAACGTTCCATCTTCTCTCTCCTGGTCAGATTCAATATGCCTCTCAATTTCCTCAACATGTTTTTGTCGCAGACGTCGTTGCGAGTCTTGGTGTCGGGATGTCCGGCGTAGCACAGATCGTGATCATACGCGGCCGCGTCCACCCTATTCACAGGTTTGCTCCAAGATTTGGGTGTCAGATCGGCGTTGAGTCTCTTGTTCAATTTCGTTCCAGGTCCCGTGAAACTGTGACCGGGCAGATGAATTTCGAAAGGTAGATTATTGATCATTTTATTCACGATGCCTTTACCTTGCTCATGTTCTTTTTTTTTGATGAATCGTGTCTTGACAGAACCACACACGTCGCAAATTCCGCGAAGCATCTGTCTGTCGTTTTTAGTTTGCACTTCTCTAGAATTACTCGTCTCGGTAACTCTCTTACACTTTACGCAATACATTTTTAAGAGTTATTTAAATTAATTTCGTTTTTTTATTTTATATATAAATTTAATTTTTTTTTAAAAATTTTGTTCTTATTATATATATATTTTTTTTCAATCGCTGCTCTTGAGTTCTATCATCTTACTGAATTCCTCCCTGGCCTCTTTCCTCCCCTTTTCCACGAGAGAATCCTTCATCTCTTCCTTGATGATCTGATGAGTCTTGATTCTCACGGCTTCTTTCATGGCATCATATTTCGTTTTCTCGCTCAATATCGCGAAGTATTCTCCGTCCGATATCCTACCATCTTTCAACGCCATAGAGATCATTTCGGATATCGTGTCGATCTTGGAGTTGGCCAAGACGCGAATCTTGTCGTGTTTCCTCGCCTTCAGATATAATTTCCTACTCAAAAAGTTTCCGAGCGTGCTAAACAATCCAGCGGCGAGGGCCACTCCTTCTACGGTCAACACGATCGGAATGGCGTCCGCGGTCGACAACAATCCGATGCCGGCCATGTGTAAACCCATGGAAATCGTGATGAGTGTCGTGTCGATTGCGTTGACGAATGTCACGAAACGCGAATACTTCTTCTTGAGAGAACGGCGAGAATCTCTCTCTCGAGTTAGATACTCTTGGATTCTATTGATTTGATAGATGCGATACCTCTCTCCTCTTTCTCTTTCTTCTAGCGACGGCGCCGTCGGCAAAACGTCGATCGGCTTCTCGTCCTCGTCGTCCACGAACGTCGGATACAATTTATTTCTGGTTCTCATTTTTGTTTTTTTCTTTCTAATATTAGATAAAAAAATTATGTGTGTATTTATTTTTATTTTCTATTCTCCCTTATTTTATATCAATGAGAAAACTTAGACGTATGCTTCGTTGAACAATAATTTCAAGATGCATCCCTTATCTCGTAAAGTCAGACTTTTACGCGCCAATTTCTGTTCTTCCGAATCTGTGGGCTTGCTTCGATTCTTACAGTAGAGTAATCTCTTCCAAAATGCGATCACTTCATTGATTTGAACATGTTCGAACGCCAGTTCGAAATACTTGACGACCATATCTTCCCTTTCCATCCACAGACACGAATGATTCTCGTGATCGAAGTCTAGGTGATCCCGACATCCGACGCATCGTTCTAACAAGAGACGACCTAGTTGTTCGTTCACGCAAAATGCGTAGGCTCTCATCAGCATTTTTAAAAGAAACCTCACTCTAATATCCTGAGAATCGCTCATGATTTACGTTTTTATTATCTATTCGATTTGATATATTTATTTTTTTTAAATAACTATTTATTTATATGTTTTTCTCCCCTATATATATATCAGTCAAAAACGTGACAGCGGGCTCGCGAATTTCTAACACACCGACGACAACACTCTTCGTTCAAAACATTTCCATCAAGTGCTCGTTGAGATCACCTCGCAATAACGTGCGCCAGTCTCACTTCGAGAAACGCTACAGTGGGTTTGCGGATTCAAACATCACCTCTTCACGCGAGTCGATTTCCGACCTAAAATCTGCAAGCGGATCTCCGTGTACGCCTCCATGGGGTTTTCAGCGTTAAAATCGTGTGCGCACGCGGATTGTTAGAATCGGCAAGACGATGAGTTCGAATTCTCAAAACGTTTTTTTGCTCGCAATTTAACAATCTCCATAGGGTTTCAGTGTTAAAATCGTGTACGGACGCGGATTGTTAGAATCGGCAAGACGATGAGTTCGAATTCTCAAAACGTTTTTTTGCTCGCAATTTAACACTGAATCCAATGGGGAAAACTCATCTGCAGATTTCAATCAAAACGGTACATGTACGTGTACGTAAAACTACGCGCGTCTAGGATACAATCCAGTGTTAAAAAAATTTGAGCTCACCCTAAAAAACCGTTAAAATCTTGTACACGTACACGATTTTAACACTAAATCCTATGGAGATGTACATGTACGCGTACACGTACATGTACAGGTGAGCTCGTATTCTCAATTATAACCTACTATCGCCTGCGTTGGGTAAAGGGTTAAAACCCTGATAGAGGTTTCTAGCACTCAACCAGTTAAGGTCACTTTCATAATCATTGACTATATCATGACAGAAACATACGTATTTATTTCTTTATTTGGGTTTAATGACACGTTCAACAGCCAGGGTCACGTTTTGACGGACAGTTGTATGGGTGGAAGAAACTGGAGTACCCAGAAAGAATCGCCAAGCACTAGCATACAAATGTCATACTTCCCAACATACTAACACCACACAAGCAGTGTTAGCATTGGTTGAAGACAAGTGCATCACCGACATGCAGTACGCCTTAGTACACAGCGCCACCGTGCCCCAACCCCCCCCCCCCCCACTCCCCCCACCCCCACATGGGCAAACGGGATTAAGTATCTTGTCCAAGGACACAACACAGTTCGAACCGTGGACCTTGTGGTTTGAAGTCCAATGCCACAACCAATGAGCCAGCAACACGGGTATCAAGTAATGTTTAACCCTTTACCTAACACGAAAAGCAGGCGACACTTGTAAAAAACAATTCTTGAATAGCTCATGTCTTCATTTTTTGTCCCAAAAACAAAGGTTATGACCATCATTGGAACGAACACGACGAACTCGTTCTCAAGATGGGTCATAACCTTTGTTTTTGAGACAAACAAAATGAAAATATAATGAAAATTAATTGGCAATTTTTGTGAATAGCGCTGGCCGATTTTGGCCGTTACTTTGGGTAAGGGGTTAATACCTTACTTCTTTTGTACTTTCAGGCCAATTGGTAGCTGTGGAGCAATGTGGACGGCGAATGGAAAGATTGTCTGCGGTGGAGTATTTGGCTGATAATTCTTGTGAGATGTTCACCAAATAAAGACAAATTAAACTGTGTTGTTTTTGGATCCTTTGTGGGCCTTACAGCGTCGTGATTACACTGACAGTGTCGCGATTTGGCTCAAATTCTCATTCCACTTTCTTCCCCACAACATAAGAATCTCACCGGCCAAGAAGAGTGATGCGAGTACTTTTAAAGTCAAATTCTATTTTAGTTTTATTTTTTTTCGTGATTCGTTCTTAATTTGGAAATATTGTATTTTAGTTTTGAAATTAAATCTCGACCACTCGTGTACATGTAAGTGTGTCGAGACTTGATCGCGATCAGATCGAAAAAGAGACCGTTTTTGTCAGAATAATAACACTTTTGTCGACAACTGATTTGTCGCAGTTCTCAGGTGAGAAGACCTTGATTAGCTCAGGCCTGTCATTCTTCAAAATATAGGAGGGCTAAAAATCGCTCCCCTTGCATGGCCTTGGGACGTAATTAGCTCTTCTTAACCTTGCAAAAGCTAAAAGTGGCAAAATGAAGTTTTACTATTAATGAATTCTTCCTTGTAGGCTTTGTATATTTTATTTAGTGTTGCTAGCAAGGTAGTCGCGGTGAGACGGCTACATTGCCCCTCCCACACCTCTGGGCCTCTGTAAGGCCCGGAGGTGTAGGATGGGCGGTGAGGCCGTCTTACAGAGACCATTAACATAGCAGCGATCTGAAAAGGTGTGGGCTTTAGGAATAGGCTGGTAATCATCAACTTCTAAGGCCAGGAGAGCTAGTTTTCGCCCTCCCTGATTTTTTTAAGGCGAGCAGTAGGCGTGCGAATAAATCGTTCTCCTGAAAATGCCATGCCTGTTAGCTCTGTACTCCCAAATACCTCTCCATCCCCACGTCTCCTCTCCCCGTTAAACACTCAGAGACAAACTGTCTAATGACATCCCGTACCCTATTCTTACCAATCTCTCCGATAAGCAGGCCTGGCATTCTTTAGGAGTGTAGGTGTGCTGCACGCCTAGAAAAAAAAATGAGGAGGGCAACTTTTTGCACCACTTAATTTTTTGGAATGCCAGACATGCTTGGGACTACCTTTAAAATCTGTTATCATTTCGTCCCCCGAGTTCCAATGTGTTCTATGTGCCAGTAGGCTGCCTGTATGGTGCCAGTAGGCTGCCAGTAGGCACATATAACACATTGGAACTCAGTGAACGATTTGTAAATGTTGCATGGATTCGCAATAATTCATGATCCATTCTGTGTCGCATCTCAACACATTTTGAGTGTAGAAGACAGTCACATAAGAATTGAATGCAACATTTTGAATAATGAGAAGATGTGTGTGCCAATTTTTTTCAGCATGTAGCTGAGTGTAGTACATTTTCTCAGTCACAATAGTAATACCTTGAACAAGTATATGCATTGAACATTCAGGTGCAATTGCATGTCCAAGCAATCTGAGGTGGGCAATTGTTTTGCACTCCTTGATTTTCTAGACTGCCAGTCCTGCATAAGTATACTAACTATCTCCTTTGTGTAACCACATATCATTTATTTTCACATCCCACTTCCCTATATTATTCCCAATGTATCTTGTTCTGTAAGATTTGTATTTTGGACATTCTAATAGAATGTGCTCATTGATCAAGAATGACACTCCTTTCACTGTCTTTCCCAATTTCCCCCCTAAGCTCCAGCAACTAGGACCTCATCTTGAACAGCAGTGCCCCCCCCCCCCACCTCCCCTCCCAAAGGTCCCATCAAGGTAGTCTTCGAAACCTGGTTTCTCTTTATCAGACAGGCTACCCACAAAACACTTTGCATTAACCCCCTCTTGCCAATGCAGGTAACAATTTACTGATCCTTTCTCTGATAATGTTTTTATGCTTGGTTGTGCTCACTTATAAGTCCGAGTTCTCCATTGAACAGTTCTCTTATTAACCCCATCATTTGGTCTATCCACCCTGTCTTTGTATTTGACTTCTAAATATTCTGGAACATTAGTTTACACCATCGGTCGTCGGGTTGATTTACAAAATAGTTACGATAGCAGAGTTTCATTTTGTCTGTGCTGTCCTAAATTCCAATCCACCCAAGCTCACCCCTTATTGCTTCTAATGTAGCGGCATTACTCGACTCCGTTATAGGTCGGCCTGCATCGTTATGCAGGGTTTCTAAGCTCTTCAAAGCCGTTCGGTTTCGAGGAATCACTTTCGTACCATACAAGGACGCCGGAGACGGGTGAGGGGCTAGGGGGCTTCCGCCCCCACTATTTTCGCAGATTATGTTCCTTAAAAGCGATCTGAACAGTCTTTTTCGCCAATTAACAACACGTGTTTTGGGTAATCCTTGTAACAAAGTAATTATGGCAAATTTGAATTATTTTTCGACTCTGTATGATCTCGTTTGACGTGCTTAATCGTCAGATACCCAATTTTTTTTATCGGGATCTCGGGACGTTTTGAAACTTTCTGAGTGTTTTGGCTCTAATTTATCAAAATGTTCTTACCGCGAGGCGAACCATGGTCGCCCCGTGAGAGCTTGGACTCTCCAAACCGGCAATTTGTTACCCCCCCCCCCCCCCCCCACACACACACACACACTTCGAATTAGGCTCCGGTAACCCTGCCATATGTTATAATTGGTACACCAAGTCCAACCATGTCCTTTTCCCACGAAAACCTCATTGAAGCTGTTTCTCCCTAAAAGTGCCATTTGATTAAAGATTGGCTTCCCGTTCACAGTTGCTTTATTCGTGTGGTTTCGATAGATGCCTCTTCTCATAATGTTTATATGTTTCCCAAATACTCATAGTCACACGTCTCTCTCACACTGAGAAGTTTGCTGCGTCCTACCCACACATTCACACACACATTCTCCACCTTTCAGTAGGTTCTACTTCAGGACCACCAGGTATATAAACTTTATTTACACCCCCCCCCCCCCACACCACCCCTCCTTAGCTTTCTGATACTATACCATGTCATCTGTGAAAAATAGCTCTTGGATCTTTAGGTCCCCAACTGTTACCCCCCTCGTCGCTATGCAGTTCATCCCCTAGATCTTTGATATATAAAGCAAAGGAATTGCCGAAAGGATACATAAATACTTTAGGCCAATCTCCATAGGTGCACATTTTGTTGTTATATTACTCAGGCTGAGTTTACTTTGTACAGGTTTATAAAATACTTTCAGAATTCCAATAAACTCACCTCAAGTGTCAGCCACATACTCTCCCTCCACACTCTATCATAATTATGCCTTTTTCACATCTAGAAAAAAAAACATCTTTTTCTTTCTGTCTTTCGCAGATTGCATCATTCATGACAGCACGAAAAGATGGTCAGTGACTGTCCTTCCGTTCCTGATGCCATTCTGGATCTCTCAGGAACCATCTCTCTTCAGTCTTATCCTCTAATCTCCCATACAGGACTTTACAAAAAAGGTTCTAATGTTCCATCTGACAAATCGTCCCCTGCGTTCCAATGTGTTCTATGTGCCAGTAGGCACATAGAACACATTGGAACTCAGTGGACGAAATATCCCTAGATAATTATCCAATACGTCCTTCCCCTGCACTTTTATGTATAAATTTAACCTTATTTCTTTCCACCCTTCTGAACTCTCTTGTTTTTCTATGGCTATATTGAATGGAGCCATCAGACTTTTTACAAAGATCCACTCCTCCATATTTAGAAACTCATTCGTCCCTCCTTGATCCCGCCATCACGTAGGGGATGCTGTAATTTGTGACAGATTTGTCGAAACTATTATTATGGTTCCTCGATGTTTTTTGGGGTAGGGGGCGCCGTGCTGTATGCGGCTTTTAGTGGTGTTTAGGAGGACCTGTTTCATAGATTGCATTACATCCAGTTATCTTTCTTTGCTACATACACCGCTTGGTGTACTTTTCGCAACGTACCGCTTCAAATGCTCTGGATTCTTTTCGCCCACAATGTAAGTTTGATATAAACTATAACATACTTATATATCAATAGCTATCGAAAGACTGAAATTGTGATTTTGTAAGGAATCACGTTGGCTGCAGAAGGCTGGTCGAATATCAGATTACGGGGTCACCTATTCGAATCCACAGAAAAATCTACGGAAACGTATATCTGACTTTTTCTTTCGATTCAGATTTCGCCCGATCATGAACTGAAATTGTTAGATTTTACCTAGTAGTAAACGAGTGTTTTGTTTTTAATTTGTTGTTTTCTACCACGCTAACGCACACAGATTGTATCAGTTAGTCCTACATGTACATCACAAATCCCTACACAATATTGCTTCAATAAATGGCATTGCCATCACAAATCCCCACACAGTATTGCTTCAGTAAATGGCATTGCGAGATTGTGCGATTTATCGCTTGGTGTGTAAAAACCACGTGATGCTATCTGAATCGAGGCAGAATAGGAAAATTTGGTATAATTTCTCTTCTTCCTTTGTTATAGAAAGTCATTGAAACTTTCTGTTAAGTTTTTACCTAACATGAAAAGCAAAAATAATTCTTGAATAACTAATTTTTTTTCATTTTTTGTCTCAAAAACATAGGTTATGACCCCTCATTGGAACGAGCTCGACGAGCTCGTTCCAACGAGGGGTCACAATCTATGTTTTTGCGCCAAAAAATGAAAAAAAAATAATGAAAATTAATTGGCGATTTTTGAGAATATAGCTGGCCGGTTTTGGCCGTTACGTTGGGTAAAGGGTTAAGCTTTTGTCCGGTCTGGATGTTGAAGGGAAGAGAAATCTGGTATGCATATTCGTTCAATGCTGACAAACTGAAGGTATGACTTTCATCTCTGATCGGTCCTTAGTAACCTATGTTTTTGAGACAAAAATTAAAAAATAATGAAAATTAATTGGCGATTTTTGAGAATAGTGCTGGCCGGTTTTGGCCGTTACTTTGGGTAAAGGGTTATTTTTTTGTTTATTTATTTATTTATTTATTTATTTATTTAGTGGTGTTTAAGGTCACATATTTCTGCACAATGGCTAATCATAACAGTTTTATGGGTGGAGGAAGTCGGAGTACCCGGAGAGAACCACCGAACAACGGCGATCAACTGTCAGCTCCCCAACATACTAACTCCACACAAGCAGGGTTAGCATTGGTTGAAGGCAAGTGCACCATGGACGTGCAGTACGCCTTAGTACACAGCGCCACCTGAAACCATTGAAGTCGCCGTCAACGATGCTGCGCTGTCAATATGACGCCATGAACTGGCCGTCTAGTACGCAGACCTGCCTCGCGTAGACGGTTGCGAACGGTCTGATCTGAAATCCCCCGCCGACCTGGTAGCGTTGACGCTTTAGAGGTCGCTGTGGTTGTTCTGTCCCGCAAATGACGTAACCGGATGTATCGGTCCTAAGCTGGGGTGGTCACTCGGGGTCTCCTGAATCTTGGAAGGTTCTGCGTTGTCCCCTGGATTTGGTTTCGGTTCCACAGGCTTGTGATGATGCTCAGTGAGACATTGAACACTCTCGCTACATTCGAAGCTGATTCGCGTGTTTCCAAGCGGCCAATGGCATTATTTCTCTCAGCTTCGGCCAAATGCAGCATTTTGCATTAGAAATATCCCTTTGACGCTGTGCGAATTCCGATCGATTTCCATGTCAATTTATACACCCACACGCTCTACTCGCCTGCTCTGAGCATACAACTTTATGATCAGGTATTCACTCAGTGAAAACTTTGTTTTGTTAATTTCCAATACTTGTGGGGTGACGTTGGCCGACATTATGTCCCATTGTCCAAAATATTACATAATGTTTAGTCCACCACAATATGTCGTTAAGCATATCTACAGCCACACTTCGTCACTGTATTCTCCAAAATTTGCCATGTTAACGTGACTATACCCGTTTGTGTTTCTTTTTTTGAACAGTATATTATTAGACTTGGATACTTACCTGTACAATATTTTGATTTTATGCAGGATTTCCTTGATATGGACTTCAGTTTGTAGATTCCAGCGTATGCGCATAGTGATCGGTTTTAAACACCAATTAAAAAATGTAATAAAGTTTGCGACCCGATTTCACACAGAGAAGTGGGAATTATAAAAAAAGGTACATTAAGCTTGTGTTAATGGGTGGGGCTGAAGACAACACCTTTGAGGAAATCGAGGATAATTTTAGTTATCCTGCAAGTAAGTTCTCAAATCTAACTGAAACGTTTCGATAGCGTATGTTATTGTTTACTTTCCAAATTTCGCCGTCGGAAAACTCGCACACTTACCAGCGGAACGCACTCTCTCCCGACCCAATGGCAAGGTCGTTGGAACCCGGTTCCGGAGTGTGTTCATACCCCTCATTTCCACTGATTTTCGGCGGCGGACGGGAAGAGAGAATATATTTTTAAAGGCAAGGGAATCAATATCCTCGAATCATAGTCCGGTGAAACAGACCATTCGTACCCCTTTGCACGCTGTTGTCGAAATGGAAAATTTCATTCTGCAAATTTGTCGCAAAATTCAACTAGAAACATTACCAGTCGAGTATTATTTGGCAGAGCTCGGTGAGCTCTGCCAAACAAAACTGACGTGTTTAAATTCCTAGTTGCATTGTTTATTCTCATTTTGACATCAGTGTTCTTCAGCATCTGTAGAGGTGTTCAGTGATAATTTCCTCCAACAGCTCAATGTGGCTGTAGGATTTTATTTTTAATAATACACTTTAACGAGTAACGTGCAAGATTAATGTTGAGGATAAGTATTTGTTATAAATAAGTGTTTCGCAATAATTTATTGTTGAGCACCTACATGCACTTTCCAATAAATTATAAACAAAAGAAACTAAAATTAACAAAAACATCCTTTGCCTCCAGCTGAATACGAACTAGATTCTAAGAATATAAGAACTTAATCATGACAGCAAGAATTTTCCATTATGCTCAAATATGCCCTTGCAGCACTGTCCAAGTTAACTCGTTGACGCTTGATGGTATCTTCCATACCCATTCAGTTCCATCAATTGGTAGAGATCATATTCTTTATATAGGGGTACATCAATTAATATTTTAACGTGCAGCCTTGGGACTGGTTTACCAAACAACGTCACGGAGTAACATCTACTTGATGAATTCTGGTCGCATCACGAGCCTGGACCGAATAAAATGGTTCGAGGGCTTGAAAAAGCTAACTATTTCTTGTCCATTGTAGCCCTGGCCCGTAACTTTTTAGTGTCAAGTGGAATTTTTGTTCGGTGCCAAATAAATCTTTGGATGTCAAGTGGATGATTTTAGTGCCAAATGGAGTCTGGTTGTGAATGAGAACAAATTAGCAATGTATGGTCCTTGTTATACTCAGCTATGATACAGTTAAAACTAGAAGTCATGTCATGAAATGCGCACAAATAGCTCGTCGGCTTGCGCGTTAATCTACGCGTTATGACCACAGTAAGACTATCAAATTCTGTACATATGGCCTATGCACAAGCAATGTTTCAGCCAATGGACCTCCGGGTAACCCGGAGGTCCATTGGCAGAAACATTGCCTGTGTTTGCTATGAGTTACCAGGAGAACCAGCCGTGCTTTGGATACCATTCGATATGGCAATTGCGCGCAATCTCTTCGCGTAATTAAGCCTAGATAAGCGCACAGTTCGTGACAGGACTTCTAGTTTTAACTGTATTTTAATTTGGTATAACCTGGCTCGTTTAAGTATTTTAGTTCCACACTTAATACAAATGATGATAATAAAAACCAAAATAAATAAATAAATAAATATATGTAAATAAATAAATAAATAAATAAATAAATAAATAAATAAATAAATATATATAAATAAATAAATATATAAATAAATAAATAAATAAAGTAAAAGGCAATTGTTAATGCTCGCAAGCTTATTACAGGATTAATATTTACTCACTGTTTATTCCCATCAAATAAACTGGTAGCAAATAATTTATTATCTCCCACAGGGAGCTTATAAAAAATTACGCAAGATAAAAAAGGTTAACTAACAAAGAAATATTTTGATAAGAATCAGATTAAACGGATAAACGGTTAATGCAATTGACCCATAACAGCGATCCATGATTACACCTGTTAGCTTGGCGGGCGTGAATTCTGT
The DNA here is from genome assembly GCA_031216915.1 of Pictodentalium vernedei. Lineage (NCBI taxonomy): Eukaryota > Metazoa > Mollusca > Scaphopoda > Dentaliida > Dentaliidae > Pictodentalium > Pictodentalium vernedei. The sequence goes on along the minus strand of CM062297.1, from coordinate 873,707,521 downwards.
CTCACCTCTAGGCCAGACAGCGATCCATGATTACACCCGTTAGCTTGGCGGGCGTGAATTCTGTCTCACCTCTAGGCCAGACAGCGATCCATGATTACACCTGTTAGCTTGGCGGGCGTGAATTCTGTCTCACCTCTGGGCCAGACAGCGATCCATCATTACACCTGTTAGCTTGGCGGGCGTGAATTCTGTCTCACCTCTGCGCCAGACAGAGATCCATGATTACACCTGTTAGCTTGGCGGGCGTGAATTCTGTCTCACCTCTGGGCCAGACAGAGATCCATGATTACACCTGTTAGCTTGGCGGGCGTGAATTCTGTCTCACCTCTGGGCCAGACAGAGATCCATGAGTACACCTGTTAGCTTGGCGGGCGTGAATTCTGTCTCACCTCTGGGCCAGACAGCGATCCCTGATTACACCTGTTAGCTTGGCGGGCGTGAATTCTGTCTCACCTCTGGGCCAGACAGAGATCCATGAGTACACCTGTTAGCTTGGCGGGCGTGAATTCTGTCTCACCTCTGGGCCAGACAGCGATCCCTGATTACACCTGTTAGCTTGGAGGGCGTGAATTCTGTCTCACCTCTGGGCCAGACAGAGATCCATGATTACACCTATTAGCTTGGCGGGCGTGAATTCTGTCTCACCTCTGGGCCAGACACAGATCCATGATTACACCTGTTAGCTAGGCGGGCGTGAATTCTGTCTCACCTCTGGGCCAGACAGAGATCCATGATTACACCTGTTAGCTTGGTGGGCTTGAATTCTGTCTCACCTCTGGGCCAGACAGAGATTTTATCGACAACGAATGGAAATATCTGTCTTATAAATGGCATTTTATGTGCTTCCTCTGTCCTTGCTGTTTCATTTGTCATTTTTCTTACCAAGTACTGGTACAACCACCTTAAAAACTTGCATCCTAGTCATGTAGAAGGTAATATGCTATCCGTTGTTATAGACAAATAAAGAGAGATACTTAGTAGTTTAAAAGACTGTTGCATCAGGGAGATTTCAGTTAAAATGAGTTGTTGGACCTGACTGGAGTGAGCTACTATGCTGATCCCATCCAGGTTCAGCAACTTATTTTGTTTTTGAGAATGTCAAACAAGTGGAGATAGAGTGGATGGATCTGACATGTGGTTAAATGTACTAAGCTGGCTTGATACTTGAGAATGTGGGTCAAATGAAGAAAAGTTGTGATATTGTACAGAATTGAGAGAGTCCAAACTGAATTGTGGTTTTATTTGAGAAAATTCTCTTTTCACCACCACCCCCCACCCTCCCCCAGTTTAATCTATCCTGACCGATTTAATTTGGAAATATGGCTCCCATGAGTACCACTGGATGCCTCATATGGTTCGTACTCACACATTTTATAACATGCAGGCTCAGCTCAATGTGCAGAGAGCACACCAGTTCTTAATCTGGTCTTAGTACAAAACCAGGAGAAATTTCCACTTTCATCTCATTTTGGCAGTGTCTGTATCACCCAAATGTAGGATTGATTAATTGTCCAAGTATCTTGTTAACTCTGTGCACTGTATATGTGGGAAACAGTTGGGATTCTGACACTAGAATTGAAGTGTGTGGTCTCAACAGGGTTGAATGTAGGCTTTTCTGCTAAACTGGTTGCAGGGGTAGGGGTCGAATAGCCAGCACTGCGTGTCCATTTGTTTCTTTCTTCATTCAGGTCATATGGTTATCTCATCTTAGAGTGTGCTCCTGTCAAATGGTGTACTTCTACTGTAAATTGTACTTTATCCAAACACCTTTATCAAACAAAAGTACATTTTTTTCATTTTTATTTTGAGAATAATGGAAGGGTTAATGTATTGGGCTTTCGTTACTTTGAGAATAACTTTTTGACTTTGATAGTTTATACAGCTACTCGTTTGGTATAGTAATGCAAAATGATGACAGTTTGAGTTCAACAAATTCATTAAACTTGTTGTTTGGAATCAGTTTAAAGGGCAAAATGTAAAAAGTGACACATGACTTTTTTTTCTCTCAACCAATCGAGGTGGGTTAATTGTAATGCTGATAGATTAGGCAAAGAGCATTGAAATTTGAGAAAAAGATATATTAGACAGTATTTTGTCTTTAATTTAAACCCATAACTACATATATTTTTATCGACTTTGTAGAAAGTTTAGGTTACAATACAATGTTTTCGTGCAAACAGCGCCTCTAGTGGTTTACACCCTTTAATGGAGGATAACAGTTCCTGGAATTATCCGATTGGTGAAAAATGAACCGAGCTTGTAAGTGTGAATACAATTTTTAAAGTGCATGTTTTGGAAAAGATATAAAATATAAGTGACAATTGTCTTCTGAAATGTGTGAGGATTAAAATCGGTTGTGGGTAGGTAAAAAATATGTCTATTTCATTCAGTGCGAAACTGGACTGGAGTACAGGAAGCTCCAAATTTAAAGGCAAAATTCATATGGCGACCTATATTTTTTTCAGTATATTGTTTTCATGAGATGATAAACTAAATAGATAGATGGTTGTTTATGCCCAAATCAGCTTGATGAGATGGGGAGGGGAGGAAAGATTAGTACTGTAGTCAATGGAAAAAAAACACTGTATTGTAACCATTTGGCAAATGGAAGCCCGAGTTGTCACCCTTTAATCATAACTGAGTATATGGCATTACGGTTTTTTCGACAACGAAGGGTAGTAGTAGTGTTCGTACCTTTCACACCACATTGGCAGGAAATCGGTGCAGGACCTCGGAAGTGAGGTCATGTCACGTGACGTAGTGGCACCATGTTGTGTTGTCATGGTAACCCGCATGAGCGGCCATCTTATGACGTCATATCCATAGTGATACGTGGTGAGTGCGCATGCGCAGCGCGTGTTGTTAGGGTGATACGTGTTTCCGTCGTCGATTTTGTATACTGGAGGCCGCCATCTTGGTTTCTTTAGTAGCACGTGATTGCTATGTTACCCAATTTTTCTGCAATAAGACGGGGTATGTTCGGAGGGTTTGTTCGATTGAATCGGAGTTTTTTCTGGAACGACTTCCCTGGATAATTACCACAAACAACCCGACAACTTGTATTATTTCGAATTCTTCAAGAATTTTCTGCTTCTCTCTATATAGGCAATAGTTATCGTTTATCTGGCCATGTTCCTTTATTCTAGAGTATACCCCAGTAGCGTAGAAGAGCCTATCAACTGGAATAGTCTACCTTATTATTGCTATATTTAGCAATTTCTGGTCTATTCTTGTTAGTTCTGACCCTATTCCAAGTACTCTTGTTGTTTCATATATCTAGATTATAACTAACCAATCAGATTGCTTGATTTCCCATAATCTGTATGCAGGGTTATCTCCCTTGTGTATAACAAAAGCATATATCCAATGGCACCCCAATTTTAGCACCCCTTTTTCGAAAACACCTGTGGCTATGGAATCCCTTTTTGTCATATGTGCTTATGTGAAAAGGCACAATGTGACACAATATGCCCTATCACATAGGCACATACGGGAATTTGAGGATACCTATGGCATGGTATTGTATTATTTGAGGATACCTATTGAGGATACCCATCGAGGATACCTTTTATAGGATACTTATCTGAGTTTACTATATAGGCTGTACATATCCCTATAGGTTTCTTGCTGGCCCTTAGTACTATTAATCCACCTGATGCATTATGTTATCCTATGACTGGTATAGGTAGTATGCAATGCTAGACATAGGGGTATTGTGGGTAGGGGTACTGCCTGGTAGTTTACTACGGTACTATAGTATGGCGGTATATACACCTATTAGCCCCTGTTAGTGCTTGGTACTATTAACCAACCGATTGCTTTGTTTTATTATATGGCTGGTATATGTAGTACGTTATGGTAGACCTAGTGATTTTTTGGGGGTGGGGGTAATGCTTGGTAGTTTAGAACGGTAGTATAGCATAGGCTGTACATATCCCTATAGGTCTCTTGCTGGCCCTTGGTACTACTGATCCACCAGGTGCTTCATATTATTGAGCGGTATTCTGAGGTGGGGTCAATGCCTGGTAATGCAGAACGGCAGCAGAGTATGGTTGGTATATTCCCCTATAGATCCCATCCGAACCGTTGATAGTATTAACCTGCCAAATGCTTTGTATCATCCTGTTACTGGTAAGGTGGTACGTAATACCAGTAGTTCCTACCCTATTCCGAGTACTCTTGTTGTTTCATTTATCTAGATCATTTATATAAATTATAATTAACCAATTAGATTGCTTGATTTCCTATAACCTGTACTTAATCGTACAGAGTTATCTCCCTTCTGTATAATAAAAAAAAACTATATCAATGGCAATTTCCCCGGCACCCCAATTTCGGCACCACTTTTTTGAAAAAACATATGGCCTTCGGCACCCCTTTTAGCACTAACAGGTGCCTATAGGTGTATATACCGCCATACTATAGTACCGTTATAAACTACCAGGCAGTACCCCTACCCACAATACACCTATGCCTAGCATTGCATACTACCTATACCAGTCATAGGATAACATAATGCATCAGGTGGATTAATAGTACTAAGGGCCAGCAAGAGACCTATAGGGATATGTACAGCCTATATAGTATCCTCAGATAAGTATCCTATAAAAGGTATCCTCGATAGGTATCCTCAATAGGTATCTTCAAATAATACAATACCAGGCCATAGGTATCCTCATATACCCGTATGTACCTATGTGATAGGGCATATTGTGTCACATTGTGCCTTTTCACATAAGCACATATGACAAAAAGGGATTCTCCAGTAGGTATCCTCGATAGGTATCCTCAAATAATACAATACCAGGCCATAGGTATCCTCAAATACCCGTATGTGCCTATGTGATAGGGCATATTGTGTCACATTGTGCCTTTTCACATAAGCACATATCGGCACATAAAGCATGTGCCTATGTGATAGGGCATATTGTGTCACATTGTGCCTTTTCACATAAGCACATATGACAAAAAGGGATTCCATAGCCACAGGTGTTTTCAAAAAGGGGTGCTAAAATTGGAGTGCCATTGGATATAGGCTTTTGTTATACACAAGGGAGATAACCCTGCATACAGATTATGGGAAATCAAGCAATCTGATTGGTTAGTTATAATCTAGATATATGAAACAACAAGAGTACTTGGAATAGGGTCAGAACTAACAAGAATAGACCAGAAATTGCTAAATATAGCAATAATAAGGTAAACTATTCCAGTTGATAGGCTCTTCTACGCTACTGGAGTATACTCTAGAATAAAGGAACATGGCCAGATAAACGATAACTATTGCATATATAGATAGAAGCAGAGAATTCTGGAAGAATTCGAAATAATACAAGTTGTCGGGTTGTTTGTGGTAATAATCCAGAGAAGTCGTTCCAGAAAATACTCCGATTCAATCGAACATACCCTCCGAATATACCCCTGTCCTATTGTAGGCCTTTGGTAAAATAACAATCACGTGCTACCATAGAAACCAAGATGGCGGCCTCCAGTACACAAAATGGACGACGGAAACACGTATCACACTAACACCACGTATCACTATGGGGATGACGTCACAAGATGGCCGCTCACGCGGGTTACCATGACAACACAACATGGCGCCACTACGTCACGTGACATGACGTCACTTCCGAGGTCCTGCACCGAGGTCCTGCCAATGTGGGGTGAAAGGTACGAACACTACTACTAAGGGCGCATGAAACAGCGTGTCGGCCAACCCTTGCTACTCGCGTTATGTTCTTGCGCAAGACACTTCATCCCACTTGCTCGAGTGGGATCATGGTTGCAGTATATTGAGGCGTATAACACGTCGTCGGTACAGACGCCTTTAACCATTGCTAACCCTGCTTGTGCCGAGTGCCGAGTAAGTACACTGTAAACAATTACCGTATTTTTTTACGGTCATATGACCGGCAGTTAATTTCCAGGCATATGACCGTAAGCGTTACGGCAAGCCGTAAACAATTTTTCACTGTTATTTTCCGGAAATTCCCGTAATTTTTTTTCATGGTTTACCGTTATTTGTACGGTCATATGCCTGCCGGACATATAACCGTAAAAAAATTAACCATCATTTGCCTTATTTTCCCGTAAAAATTACTATCAAAATAATTACGGTCAATATGCCGGTGGCAGTGTTCCAGCCATATGGCTGGAACACTGCCACCGGTCATTTTGACCGTAATTTAATCCCAGCCATCATTAACCACATTTTATCTTGAACCAATAAAAGCATATGGGTTTGCCGGCCTTAACGGAGATCCGTGGCCACAAGCCATAAGATCCATCGAATATCGGTGACGCAGTACAAACAGTCTGCCATTCTGCATGGTTACCGAAACAATTATACGCATAAAAAAATTGACGCTGTTTGGTTTTCATGTCCAAGACGGTAATGAACATGATTCACTTGGTCACACTCTTACAAATTGATAATAATACGTCGTTGTTCCTCTCCAAAAGCATCGGGCATCCTTCTTGGAAATGGCGACTTCCAGAGTGGGATATGGCAAGGCCGATCCCATAATTTACCACTTTTACCCCCGTGCGACGTAATTGGACAGCGTGACGGGACAAATGCGTTCATTGGATCAAATTCGCGGGTTTTTCTACAGCAACACCGTTAAAATTAATTACCGGCCTCGAGACCGTTGTATTTGACAGTCATCTGACAGTAGTTAACCGTAGAATTACGATAATGATTTACAGTGTAAGTTGAAAGTTCAGGCAGTTACTCACCCCGACCGGCTTTTCTCCGAGGTTCCCGGCTTTACCCTTAAAACTGTCCAACACTGGCTGTCGAAAGTGTTGGTACGCCCCAATAACCAAATAAATAAATCAATATATTTCGCTCCCTGGGCGCAAAAACAACAAGAGGCCTCACGGGACCTGAAGCGCTCATCTTGAACAGAACACAATGTAAACAGAGTCCAAGAATGAGTCTACATTAAGCAATCTATTGCTATAGGATACACTGTCAATCCTTGAGCCGCATGGGTGACAAAACTAATTCGGGCATCGTGCCTTTTCTTCAGTTGATCATAATGTAAAATGTAGAGCTCCACTATGAAGCCCCTTGATAGAACCTATGTGGATAAATCTTAGTTACACACCTCTAGAGGGTACTGAATACAACATGGCCAATTTCGGCTCCCATAGGGAGCCCAAATATTAACCTAGGTTCTCGATTTGAAAACAGTTTTATATGACTTCCCTTGAGATGTTGTGTCCCAAATATGAAGGCATTCTGACTGTTGGATCTGAAGAGGAGAAATTTTGAAGAAATTTCTTCATATTGCACTAAGTTTAAATTTGGGCTACCAGAGCGAGCCCAAATATTAACCTATGGATCCGATTTGAACAAACTTGAATCTGACCCACCTAGAGATGTTGTATACCAAATATGAAAGCATTCTGACTAGTGGATCTGAAGAAGATTATTGAAGAAATTCCCTCATATTTTATTAAGTTAAATTTCAGGTTCCCATATGGAGCCCAAATATTAACCCAGACAGTCGAATTGAACAAGCTTGAATCTGCCTCCCCCCCCCCCCCCCCCCTGTCCCAGAGATGTTGTATACCAAATATGAAAGTATTCCGTCCGGTGGATCTGAAGAAGATTTTAAAAGAAATTTCCTCATATCATAGCGAGCCCAAATATATACCTAGGGACTTGAATCTGACCCCCCAAGAGATGTTCCATACCAAATATGAAAGCATTCTGACTGGTAGATCTGAAGAAGATTTTTTTTAATTATCCCCCATATTGAACAAAGTTAAAATTTGGGCTTGCGTGGGAAGCCCAAATATTAACCTAGGGACTTGGTTTGAACAATCTTGAATCTGACCCTCATAACAATGATGTATACCAAACATTAAAAGATTCTGATTGGTGGTTCTGAAGAAGATTTTTAAAGAATATTCCCCATATTACCCTATGTTGAAAATTGGGGCTCCTGTATTGAGCCCAAATATGAACCAAAGGGCTTTATTTCAACAAATTTGTATCTGACCCCCCCCCCCCCCCCCCCCACCCCACCCCCTATGAATGCTGTATACCGAAAAGATTCTGATGATTGGTTCTGGAGAAAAGATTTTTTAAAATTTTTGCAAATATGCTGACTCAGCATTTTTTCGATGCCCATTACGGAACACCCTAACATAACCAATGGCAATTTGCTTTACCATTCAATTCTACCGGTCCTAGGGATATTCCATACCAAAGAACAGCTCTCTGTTCCGTGAGGTTTGGGAAAATGGGCGTTTGAAAATATTTCTATTTTAGCCCCCAGGGCTCCCATGGGGATGCCGGATTTTTTTTTTTTTTTTTGGCATGAGTCAAGTACTTATGACCAAATAATACCACATACCAAATGTTGTTCAAACCAAACCATGGGTTCCGAAAACAGAAAGTTTGGGTGGGGCCAAAAATCTTACCCCTCCCATTGCAAATATTGCTTCACGAACTTCGTTTGAACAAACTTGATTCTACACCTCAAAAGGAAGCTCCATAGCAAATATCAAGTCATTGTACACACTGGTTCACGAGAAAAAGATTTTAAAAGTATTTTGGAGCTTCTTTCCCCACTCCCTCCCCATGGGGCTGGGCATGCTGAGTTGAACAAAAATGCAATACCCCTTCGGGACCATCACTCACACAAACTTTCACTTGAATTGGCCTAGTGGCTTTGGAGGAGTAGACCAAAACATGATGTTGACGGACGACGGACGGAGAGCCATGGGATTAGCTCAGCTTGACTTTGTCAAGATGAGCTAAAAATGATCCAAGGAACCTAATGTATGCTGCGCGACAACGATTGGCTGATCAATTAGATTCGACGCGACGGTGATGCGTCTTTTATATTTCAAAACTTCTCCGTGTCGCACCAGCAACAGATTTACATGGAATACAATTGGATTCGAATAAAAAATCAGTCGACTTTTTCAGCCATGAGTTAAACTTTGGGACCCCCATTGCGTGCACACATATTAAAGGAGGGACGTCTCTCGAACATACTTGAACCTGGTCCCCGTAAGGATGCTGTGTACCCAATATGCAATAGATTTTAACTGATGGATTTGAAGATTTTTAACATCAATCCCCATATTGCACAATTTTAAAATCTGTACTCCCATAGAGAGCAGATTTATTAACCAATGGACTTGATTTGAAGAAATTTGATTCCGACTGTTTTAACCCTTCACCTAAACCGCAAGACCGACAACACTTGTAAATAAAACTGTTGAATAACTATTTTTTTTAACTTTTTCATCAAAATCATAGCTTATGATCCCTTATTGGAACGATCTCAAAGAGCTCGTTCCAGTGAGGGGTCATAAGCTAAGTTTTTGAAACACAAGAAAAATAAATTGAAATGTGATTTTTGTAAACAGTGCTGCCCGGTTTTAAATGTTACGTTGGGTAAATGGCTCCCATATAGAGCCCAGTTATTAACCGATGGCCTTGATTTGAACTAACCTGATACTGACCCCTGGAAGGATTCTGTATACCATATTATTATATCAAAAGATCATGGTTCTGACGAAGAAGAATTTTAAAGATTATTCCCCATATTGGACTAAATTATAATTCGGGATCCAATAGGGAGCACAAATATTAACCCAAGGACTTGGTTTGTGCAAGCTTAGATCTGACCTCCATGAGGATGCACCATATCAAATATCAAATGATTCTGACTGGTGGATCTGAAGACGATTTTTAAAGATTACTTTCCATTTTGCACCAGTAGTATGTCGTCACTCCCTACCCCCCCCCCCTCCGCACGCCCCCCCCCCCCCCCCCCCCCCACACACACACATAATGTCACGGCCTTTTTAAAGGAAAAAAATGTCGATCCCACATTATACGTCATCGGAATGTGGACAACCCAGGCAATACATCATGGGTGTAAGAATACCCGACGGCACGTTCACGGGTCTCTACGCGTGAAGCTCGAAAATGAGGTGATAGCACCTCCCTAGGGGTAGAGCTGATGGGAAAAGACATCAAAATCCAAGTTTTATGAAGGTAGGCATGTGATATATCAAATTAAAGATTTTGACAATGAGTTCGAAAATGAGGTGATCGCCCCTCTCCGTGGGGGTTGGGGGAGTGGCTAGGAAGTCAAATCCGAGTTTTAAGGTCGGCATGTGATAAATCAAATGGAAGTTTTCGACCCGTGGAGTTCAAAAATGAGGTGATCGCCCCACCCCGATGGGGTGGAGCTGAGCGGCAATGATCACCTCATTTTCGAACTCTTCGCGACAAGAACCGCGTACGTGAAGTCAGACGTTCCTACGCCCATGACGTAATGCCAGAGTTGCCCACATTTCGATGACGTAAAGTGTGCAGGCAACCTTCCTTTCCTTATAAGGATTTGATGCCATTGGGGTGGGGTGTGACGTCCCACACGTCTGGGCACCTTTGAAGGTCAAGGTCGAGTCGGTAAAGTGTGTGGGGGTGTATTACTTGCACCAGGTTCAAATTCAGGCTCCCATAAGTAGCCTGATTATTAACCAATTGACTTGAGTTGAACAAATTTGAATCTAACCTCTCTAATGATTCTATATACTATATATCAAAAGATGTAACTCGTGTTTCTGGAGAAGAAAAGTTATACAGATTATTCCTCATATTGGTCTAAGTTAAAATTATACCTCAAATATGGAGCCCAAATATTAACTCAGGGGCTTGGTTTGAACAAACTTTGATCTGACCTCCCCAAGTACGTTGTATACCAAATAAAAAAAACAAAAAAAATGACTGTGAATCAGAAGCTTTTAACCCTTTACCCAACGTAACGGCCAAAACCGGCCGGCGCTATTCTCAAAAATCGCCAATTAATTTTCAAAATATTTTCATTTTTTGTCTCAAAAACATAGGTTATGACCCCTCGTTGGAACGAGCTCGTCGAGCTCGTTCCAACGAGGGGTCATAACCTATGTTTTTGAGACAAAAAAATGAAAAAATTTAGTTATTCCAGAATTTTTTTTGCAAGTGTCGTCTGCTTTTCATGTTAGGTAAAGGGTTAAAAGGTTATTCTTAAGATAATATTTGGGCTCCCATTGCAAGCCGATATTAGCTGTGGGACTTGATTTGGTCAAACTTGGAGCTGACCCTTGTAACAATGATATATACCAAATATCAAAAAATTCTGACTGGTGATCCTGAAGATGAATTTTAGAAATTATTCCCCAAGTAAAAATTCGGGCTCGTGTATTGAGCCCAAAACTGAACCAAGGGGCTTTTAATTTAACAAACTTGTATCTGCCGTCAGCACCCCCTCGCCCAGATTCTGTACACCAAATATAAAAATATTCCAATCAGTGGTTCTGGGAAAGGCTTTTGAATTTTTGCCAATATATGACTCAGCATTTTTTCCATGCCCCTCCCCCTCAGAACATCTTGACGCGACTAATACCAACCAAATATACCTTGTTTGACAGATCAGTGAAACAAGATATAATTGCTTAAACTTGTAGTTAAACAAAGGAAAAACGGTGATCGGAGAAGATTATGTTGAATCACCAGTGCAAGAGGTTAGGATCCAGGGGTTCCCATGTGGTCCACGGGGAATTTTACCAAATATACCAAATTTGGTTCAAATCAGATCACCTGGTTCAAATCAGATCACCGGGTTAAAAAAAACCCAGAAATTTGCCACTCCCATTACAAGGGCAAATATTGCTTCAAGAACTTCGGTTGAAGAATCTTGATCGACACATCAAAAGGAAGTTTGACATCAATTATCAAGTTGTTGTACCCACTGGTTCATGTGAAGATTTAAAATAAAAATTGTCACATTTTCACCCACCACATCCCTTTGGCTGGGCAAGTTGATTTGAACAAAAACAAAAGACGATGTTTGAACAAGCAACCACCTCAAAGTTAACTGTTCAGTGGTTTTGGAGAAAGTGCAAACACCATGTTCAGAGCGACTGCAGACAGAAAACGGAAGGTGGGTGATCACTATGACTCACCCTGACTTTTAGCCAGGTGAGCTAATAACCAAACAGGTTCATGAGATTTTAACAAGAGGCCCCAAGAGGCCTTAATCGCTCACCTGGCAAAATGGTTCAATGAAATATTTTGGGTCACATTTAGTTACTCGTGGTTCATCGACACTTCAGAGGAATGAAGTCATGAATTTATTCATTACTCTAATGTCCATGTCAGATGATTATTAGCTTATTTCTTCCAATTTTATCAGCTGCAGACAAGCACTGCCAAACATCCAACGGTTGTTTTGTCACTGCAGTTTGAAAGGCAAATTTTATGGTTAAACACTAAGGAATGGATTTGAACAACCTTGTACCTAACCTCCCTCTTCCACCCCCTCCCCCACCTTGAGGGACCAAATATTAAGCCAGGAAATCGAATTGATCAAATGTGATTTGAATCGGATACCCCTAGAGATTGTGTATATCAAATATGAAAGGATTCTGACTGGGTGATCTGAAGAAGAAGATTGTTAAAGAAATTTCCTCATATTGCAGTAAGTTAAAATTCATGCTCCAATAGAGAGCCCAAATATTAACCCAGGACCCCATTTGGGGAAACTTGAATATGACCCTCCAGGAGATTTGATATATCAAATATGAAGGCATTCTGACAGGTGGATCTGAAAAAGAATTTTATAGAAATTTCCTAATATTGCACGGAGTTGAAATTCGGGGTCCCATAGGAAGCCCAAATATCAACTTTGGTACTTGATTTGAGCAAACTAGAATCTCTGCCACCCCCCCCCCCCCCCCCCCACACACCGAAATGTTGTATACTAAATATGAAATGATACGGACTGGTTGATCTGAATTTAAAAAAAAAAAATTATCCTCATATTGCACTAAGTTGAAATTCAGGCCCAGTAGAGCCCAAATATTAACCCAGACTCCTGTTTTGAACAATCTTGAATCTGCCCCACCCCCCTTGATGAAGGTTAAGATTTTCTCATTTTTGTTTTAAATATACGTGTACTATCAGAGTTATGACCCTTATGGTTCCCCCTGTGGGTGTGGAACTTTATTTGAACAAACTTAACGGACATATGATAAGGCACATCACATTTAGTTCAATTCGGCCAGGTGTATTATGAGATGTTGATAATGTCAAGTTAACGCCCGGCTGAATAGACGGACGGATGGACGGAAAGTGATTAGTAAAGCTCCCTCTGAAGTTTGCTCAGGTGAGCTAAAAACAAAGTGGAATTCCTCCCAGACAGTTACAGAATTATTTTAATGAAGTATTAACACACAAGCAGTATTTACGCAATGAAACTGTGGAAGTCACCAAAATGACCACCACCTGCTTGAACAGTATATGTACTCCTAATACTCATCTAAAGAATGTTAGTTATTGTCTGGGAGCAAATTCCACTCTGTGGGTGTTTATTTATTCACCACTTCCCACATACAACATGTGGTTCAAAATACATACTCCACACAACTGGGCATCATTTTAGGACGATTTCTGGAGAATAACAAATTACCAACAGAAATTAAAAGATTACAAACATTAATTGTTTATTAATATTGAGTTTTAAAATAAATCAACAATAAATATTTACAAAACAATTATGCAGATATGTACAAACATTAAAATGAAAATATCACAAAATTAAATCTAATGAATGTCAAAAATACTTATATAAATATCAAATCAAATATTTTTTATCTTCAAACCTTCTATTTTATTTTATCAATTCTACAATCTATTAACAACATATTTAGATATTCTACAAGTATTACATGAGTTGACTGCCAACCTTTCTTAAGATGTTATATAGACGAGTATTTTTTTTAATGTTCCCCATATTGCACCAAGTTAGAACTTGTGTTCCCATTGGCTGATTTAAATTGATTTAAATCATTGATTTAAGTCAACGATTTTTTTTTTTAAATCATTGATTTAAATCACAAATTTACAAATGTTCTGAAATATTTTCAAAACAACTTGGAAATGGGCTGAAACAAGATTGAGTACATATTAAATGTTGAAATTCAGTAATTAGCCCTTGTCTATGACAGTGAGAACTGTGGAGTAGGAATATACTACATCTCACTGTGTCTTGACTGCTAGAACGTACTGTGCGTAAGTTAAATGTTCCTGAATTAGTTTTATAAGTTCAGACAATTTTCAGTTAAAATGAATAAAATTATACCCCTCAAAAATACTAAATCAATAAATACGATTTATTCTTAAAAAAAATTTCAAAAAAAATTAGCGGAACCATATCGTGTGGCCCCTCTTTTGAACAAGCTCGTTGAGCTTGTTCCAATTAGGGGTCACATGAACTGGCTCCGTTGAAATTTTTGGAAATATATATATATTTTTTAACTGCATAATTAGTAAATTACGCGGGTGGATGCCTCTAATTCATTACGTAAAGGGTTATGAAGTCATCTTCCCCCAACAATGCTGTATCAGTGACTAAATAACAAATTAAGCAGAATTATGCTCCGTTTGATGGCTCCTGTGCGCTCCGCAACTTTAACTGAAACAACTCGAATTGACATATAGGAGCATGCGTATCAAACCGGTTTATTTCGGACCAGCCGGTTATATGAGAAGTCGATAATATAAAGTTCATGGCGGACGGACGACGGACATAACGTAATCACTTAAGCTCCCCCTGACATTCAGTCAGATGAGCTAAAAAGTGAAACAAAAACACCTGTATTTTCATTTGTGTGTTGTGTGCCATTAAACACTCAATTGTAACAGATGAAGTGAAGCAATGATGACTCCGATCATCAGATGGTGCGTACAATATTATTTGTAAGTGAAAAAGATAGAGAAAACAATCATAACGGTGGGATAATTAAATACCCGTAATTATTTTGTTTTTTACCTTAAAGTTGAACAAGAGAAAAAAAGAAAAGAAAATTAAATAACAGTTATTCGTGCTTTCTGCAAGGGGGAATCATCCAAGTGTGAAATGTCCCATTTACGAATTGATATCCAACTCATTGTTACAAAACGTCTTAACCTTGGAGATAAATAAAGCTTGAACACACCTCTTCTTGATTCTGCATGGAGTGCTTTGAAATTGGAAGAACATACATTTATTTTGAACTAGCCCAGCATTGAACACATAAAATGGAACCCGATTTTAACAAACTTGAGTGACCGCAGCGCTATTCTCAAAAATCGCCAATTAATTTTCATTATTTTTTTCATTTTTTGTCTCAAAAACATAGGTTATGACCCCTCGTTGGAACGAGCTCGTCGAGCTCGTTCCAACGAGGGGTCTTAACCTATGTTTTTGAGACAAAAAATGAAAAAAATTAGTTATTCAAGAATTATTTTTGAAAGTGTCGTCTGCTTTACAGGTTTGGTAAAGGGTTAAAACACCAATAAATAAATATAAATAAATAATTCTGAGTTGCAAGGGGGAATCATCCAAGTGTGAAATGTCCCATTTACGAAATGATATCCAATTGATTGGTACAAAATGTCTTAACCTTGGATACAATAAAGTTTGAACACACCTGTTCTTGATTCTGCATGGAGTGCTTTGAAATTGGAAGAACATATATGTATCTTGAACTAGCCCAGCTATGGACACATAAAATGGAAGTCGACTTGAACAAACTTGAATTGATTTATTTTTGGTGTTTAAGGTCACATACTTCTGCACAACGGCTACATGTGACCGCAACATGGAGATAAAGTGGCGTTTAGTCAATTGTTTATACTCCTGACCCTGGAATGTACAGTAATATGATGACAAAAGCGGTCATTTCATCGATTCTACCAAAGCAAATTTTGGAAAACGTCGCGACTGAGAATGGCAATTTTATGTAAAGAAACCGATCACAATGGAGACTATCTCGAGAAAAAAAAATCACAATTTCAGAAAGGATAATGTGTGTACTTTTACATCTTGGCGTTGGTGACAATCTAATAATAATGTTTATTAATCGTTAATAATACGCATGCGTATATTTATTGTCAATAATATGTGTACATATGTTTATTGTATATGTTTATTAATCTTTAATAATAAGCATGTGTTTATTTATTATTAGAAATATGTGTACATTTGTTTATTGTACATGTTTAGTAATCAATTATATGCATGTGTTTATTTATTATTAATTATATATGTACATTTGTTTATTGTGTGTGTTTATTTATCATTAATAATATGCGTGTTTATTCATGAGAATAAAAAGAGGAGGTCAACTAATGATATCCAGCCTGAGAAAATCACAATTTTGTTTTAGCAATTTTCATGCATTATTACTAGCGAAGTTTTCATTAATGTTATAAACAGGCATGTCAACCGGTACCTGTACTGATACCTCCGGTTCCCTCATGCTCCAGCCGGTACCGGTACTGAAGCTTTTGTCCCGCCGGGACAGTGACAAAATTATTTTATATGGAAATTCCTTACTGAACAAGGGTAAACAGACTGATAATCATGTATGGCACATTTGCACAACATACTTTTCAACTTATTTGTAAATGAACATATCAAAATACTCTAAGCTGCATGTTCCAAGTGTGCAAAATTTCAAAATTGACTCTAAACGATTGCCCGTTTACGTGGGTTGGAAATGGCTAAACGAGCGCTCGGCTATATAAACATGCTTGGAAAACTGCTTTTTTATCATTAACAGGTATTCACATATTCAGCCGAGAAGGCCTCGGTTCGAATCCCACCTGCGGCAACCGTGTTGTGTCTTTGGACAAGACACTTCACCCTCATTGCCCACGTGGGGGCACAGTGGGATTGTGTACTACGGCGTACTGCACGTGGATGGTGCACCAGTCTTCAACCAATGCTAACCCTGATTGTGTGGAGTTCGTACGTTGGGGAGCTGACAGTTGCTCGTAAAACTGGCGTGGTCATGATTAGCCATTGTACAGAAATATGTCACCTTCAACAATCTATCAAGACACAAGAAAGGTTGCTTAATTCACTCAGACTTTACCATTCAAGATGCAAATTTTGGCTAACCGGCCATCCGCTCGCATAGATTTAATGTTGCGTAACCACAACGCGAACGAAACGTCAAATTGTGCACACTGTGTTCTGTCTGAACGATGACCTCGATAAGGCCGACCATTTTGACTTTTCAAACGTGGCATCAGAGACAATGAAAGCGCGGTCATCGGATGCTTCAATGAAATTATTCTGTGGCGTCATCAAAGTGTTCATAAAACACAATTTTCGTGCTTTATGATTACTGTGATGTCACCACAGAATAATTGTATGGTGCCTGTTTGTCTTATGATAACAACATAAGAGATGAACAGGAAACTTTGACCTATTGCAATTCAGTCATAATAAGGACACAAAATTTGGGGTGAACAAAAAAGTATGGTAACCTGTACATGTAGTAAATGGGTGCCCTTGTATTGCCATGGCGATCCAACTACAAATTAGGCTGGGGGTCTGACAAGATCAGAATCTGACAACATTTTCTGGAAAGCACTCACTCGGAGCTTTCCAGAAAATGATATCAGATTGTGATCTATCAGTGCAGATGCAGCAGTATACATGTACTTAGTTTATTGTGGTTATGCTACATGTACAACCTATTTTGACTTATACTGTATAGTCTATATGGAAACAGTTATATTCATGAAAAAAATATTTTATTTTGTTTCTCTCCTATACTCCCCAACCAACAGAAAATGTACGGTTTTCCAACTCCTGCCTACAACTACGCAACCATTCATTCTCTCATTGAACAAACGCCGTTCAGGTGATTGGGGTTACATATATGGTGAGTAGAAAACAGGACCTCCACTCTCCAGTTGGCGTGATCGATGGGTGAACGAAAAATAATTCATACCATATGTTGTGTCCTGTACAATCTGATTAAAATTCACTGTCCACTTTTATGATCATAACAATGTATGTTGTACCTTGAAGAGCTTGATTTTAAATCAAAGAGCTAGAGATTTAACAGACTGAATTAAACTACACCCATGTTCAGTTGCCACTGTGTGCAAGCCAGAAAACATTAACACAACATGAACAATTCATCACAGATGCAATTTTTAAAAATATGGGTACATGTGATCAGATACCTCCCCTCCCCCAATCCCGCTTGATCGTATTTAAGTGAAGAAGGCTGCTTGCCAGAAATCAACACTTTCTGTCCAGCAGCTCTAAAGATTTGTTGTTTTTTTTTTAATTACATGTATCTAATTAACTCGAATTCTAATATTTAGTTCAACGATACCATGACCACAACCTGGAGATAAAGTCCTGTTTAGTAAATTGTTTACATCTACATTACCCATTTAAATGGCCTTCCATCCTTCAGTATGTGGAGAGCGGATAAAAACAAAATCACCCATGGAGTGGAGTTATCACCCAAAGTATCACTTTCAAACTCTGTACATACGGACTAAAAACAACTACACAAGCAATGTGTCAGCCAATGGACCTCCGGATTTAACATGGATCTCCGGATTTAACATGAACCACCAGATTTATCATGGACCTCCAGATTTAACATGGAGGTCCATTGGCTGGAAAGTTGCTTCTGTTTGTTATGCTTTGCAACAATGCCAACAAATACAAATGTGTAATTATTTCTTGGATGGAATCTCCACTCTATGGGTGATTTAGTGAAAATACACTCTTTACGTACTGTACATGTCGGTATTGGTGACTGGGTCCTACTTTACCAGTACAACATAGTATGTTAAATTTTTTACCACAGTAAACAAGCACTGCTTTACAGTACAAGTCAAAATAAGTTGTAGGATAACCACTATAAACTATGTATTTTTCTCTTCCTACACTGATAATATCAGAATCTGACATCTCTCACGGAGAGCTTTCCAGAAAATGATATCAGATTCTGATCTTATCAGTGCAGAAGCAGCAGTATACTTAGTTTATTGTGGTAATGCTACAACTTATTTTGACTTGTACTGTACTTCCCACAAATCATAGACGAGTAAAGAACTTTATTCACAAAATTGAAATACATGTAAAACTATATTCTTCACAATAAACATGTCAATTTGTCACAACATACATTTATCAATAAGTTTAGATTTGTGAAATATAATCTAATACTGCAAAATCAAGTCCACATAAACAAAAAGATACCGGTTTTTTATAAAAAATAACAGAAACTTCAATGCATGTAGCACATCCTGGTTCAATGTTTTCCACGGGTGAAACATTCTATATTAGTGTAGCAGAAGGTACAGTTCAATTGCCGGGGATTGGTCGTAATCTACGAGTGGGCAGTAATGTCCACGCATGTGTTTACCAGACCTAAAAGGGGGGCGCGGTGGCTCAGTAGGTAGAGGTGCAGGCTGCAAGCCGAGAGGTCCTCGGTTCGAATCCCAGCTGCGGCTACCGCGTTGTGTCCTTGGGCAAGACACTTCACCCCCATTGTCCATGTGGGGGCACGATGACGCCGTGTACTAAGGCGTACTGCACGTCGATGATACGCATGTCTTCAACCAATCTTACCCTGCCTGTGCCGCAGTGCGGAGTTACGATGTTGGGGAGCTGGCAGCTGCTCGTCGTTGCTCGGTGGTTCTCCCCGGGTACTCCGGCTTCCTCCACCCGTAAAACTGTCATGGTCATGATTAGCCATTGTGCATAAATATGTGACCTTAAACATCACTAAATAAATATCCAGACCTAAAAACTCATTATCAGCAAACCTTTAATTAACCCTTTACCTAACATGAAAAGCAGACGACACTTGCAAAAAAAATTCTTGAATAACTAAATTTTTCATTTTTTGTCTCAAAAACATAGGTTATGACCCCTCGTTGGAACGAGCTCGACGAGCTCGTTCCAACGAGGGGTCATAACCTATGTTTTTGAGACAAAAAATGAAAATATTTTGAAAATTAATTGGCGATTTTTGAGAATAGCGCTGGACGGTTTTGCCGTTACGTTGGGTAAAGGGTTAACGAAGCGCCGGGTTGTGGCCAGTGCTTTGTTGTACTATAATTAGTGTGTGGAATCTAATATTATTGCATCTTTGGAAATATTACACAACTGTGGAAAGTGACCAGTTCACGGTGATCGAACTGTACATGTAAGTGGCCAGTGCAAATTGGGAAATGAGAGATTTTCAACTGGATTGTGACGCAGCTGCATTACAGTGGAAATTTTTCTATCGGCTACTTGGCTTTCGTGATCAGACACCAGTTTCCTTTTCAATTCAGATTCACGGAAATTGTTCATGTTACACTTTCAAATTACATGTACAAATTATAACCCACATTGGAACATTACTGCAGGCTAATTCCAGAACAAACTCGCCGAGTTCTTTCCAGAACTCACTGAACTCATTCCAGGACATACTCACTCCTAGACAAACTTTCCAAGCTCATTCTTGGACAAACTCAAGAGTTTATTGCAGGTTACGCAGGACAAACTGACTGAGAACAGGGCAAATTTAAATCAAGTTTACTGGGCTCATCCTGGAACAAACACCAACTCATTGAGATCATTGAATCATTCCAGGATAATCTTGCCGAGATCATTCTGGGACAAACTCACGGAGCCCATTCAAGGACGCACCCACTGAACCCATTCCAACGAGGGAACGAACATACATGTAACCTAAAGTTAAAAAATTAAAAAACAAATTTCAAACGCCAAATTTTGTGTCAAGTGTTGGGTAGATTTTGACCTCTCCACTGTATACATGAACATTGTCTGACCAATATTTAAACAAGAGGCCCCACGGGGCCTGAGGGCGCTCACCTGATACTGGCCGAGTCATATCACCAAAATAGCAAGGGATTCTGCCTTGTGGTTATTATCAGTTTTTCAACATAAAAGTGTTTTCTCTACTTAGTAACCCAGAGTGTTCATATGTTAGATCCCCATATTGGGTACTCAATAATTTATCTATTTATTTATTGGAATTTAAGGTCACTTTCTAAGGCTACATCATTACAGAGGCATAATTATAATATCAGGTTTGGTCAATCGTTTATGCCTATTACTGCCCACTTTACAGGGCTTTCAACGCAGGAATTGGTTACTGGGCCCAATTTTATCAATAAACCAGAACTTGAACAAATTTCAATTTGCCGCTTCTAAGAAAACTAAAAATCAAATATCAAAAGATTCTGAGAGGAGTATCAGAAAAAAAAGATTTTTTAAGAATATTTCTCATACTGAATTAAGTTATACAAAAAATTTTTTTTAAAGAATATTCCTCATATTGAACTAAGTTATAATTTGGGCTCCCACAGGGAGACCAAATATGAGCCGAAGGACTTGACTTGAACAAACTTGAATCTCACCTCCCTAAGCATACTGTATACCAAATATCAAAAGATTCTGACCGGTGGATGCGAAGAAGAAGATTTTAAAAGAATATACCTCGTATTGCACTAAGTTACAATTTGGGTTCCCAAAGGGAGTCCAAATATGAACTCAGGGACTTGGCTTGAACAAACATCAATCTCACCCCCCTAAGGATGATGCATAGCAAATATCAAAAGATTCTGATTTGTGGATCCGAAGAAGAAGATTTTTAAAATATATCCCTCATATTGCACTAATTTGAACATTTGGGTTCCCATAGGGAACCCAAATATGGACCGAGGAATTTGATTTCTACAAATATGTGAATCAATGTTCCAAAGATGTTATATGTAAAATATGAAAGCTTTTAGAGCAGTGGTTTGGAAGAAAACAATTCTTTATTTTTTTCCCATTGCCTACTGTGTTAAAAAATACTGACTCAGCACTTTTTCAGAGTCCCGAAAAAGTACCCTATGATAAAACCGATAGCAATTTTTTTTTACCAATCCTTTCTGTTGGTCCCAAGAAAGCTTCACACCAAATAAAAATTCTCACTGCCGTGCGGTTTTTGAGATATAGGCGTTTTAATTTTTTTCTATTTTTAGCTCCTGTGGTTCCCACGGGGCTACAGGAAAAAAAATTTCTGCATAAATTAGGTACTTATGACCCAATAAGCCCTCACATAAAATTTGGTTCAAATTGGCCTCTCGGTTTAAAAAATAGAAATTTGGGGTGGGGCCAAAATTTTTGCTCCTCCCATAACATCGCCAAGTATAGACCTACAAACTTCTCTTGAACAAACTTGAGTCTACACCTCAAAAGGAAGCTGCATACCAAATATCAAGTCTCTGCTATTGCTGGTTCTTGAGAAGAAGATTTTTTAAGAATTGGAGCATTTTTGCCCCACCCCTCTGCTCAATATGAGCCGAAACCTAATTTGCCCAAAAATCAAAATGCCGCTATATAACCCCTACTCACATGAAATTTCATTAACATGCGGCCAGTGGTTTGGAAGAAAAAGACCCAAACACCACCTTCACGCCGGACGACGGACGACGGACGACGGACGCCGGACGACGGACGACGGACGACGGACGACGGACGAAAAGTGATCAGAAAAGCTCACCCTGACTTTCAGTCAGGTGAGCTAATAATTAATTACTAGAATGAACTTCAATGCCCCAAAATATGGCTTTACCCTGAAATCAAAACATAAACATGACATGACATGACAATGAGCCTGGGCATAAATCATTTTGGTGTACGTGTAAGCTGCAAAATCGGCCAGGCACCTTGCTGACTTCCAACAACGATCAAACACTCTACCAACATTTTTGGAAACCCTAGTCCAGCCCAGCAAGACAGAAAATAAGCAGACTGTCATCTGCAAAATAAGGTCATCAGAGGGTCAATTTAGTACTAAATTTTCCCTCTGTGAACCTCAATCGGAATCAGAGTCCCAAAACGCAACAGAAAGAGGTACCCAGGGGATAAACTGTCCCACTGTTGGGGACAGCATCATCACATTCACCATCTGGGGACCTCAATCTGCAAATGATAGACCTTATTTTCAGGCCTGCAGCCCAGTCATCTATTTATATATGTATTGGTTTCTACGGTTACGTATTTACTAGTATGCATAATGATCAATCGTAACTACAACATGGATATCAAGTCAAGTCCAGCAAGTCTGTCATTTTCAGGAAGCCGATTTGTTCGCTCACCTACTGCTCGCCACAAAAAAAATAAGGAGGGCTAAACCTAGTGCTCCAAGTCCAGGAAAATAATGATATTAACCCTAACAGCCTATTCCCAAAACCCACATCGTTTCCTATCTCAGCTACGTGTGGTGTGGTAGTGGTGTCTGTAGAACAGACGGTCAAACGACCTCTCCCACACTTCCTAGCCTTGTGTGTGGTAGAGGCGGTGTAATCGCCTCACGGAGACTACCTTCTTAGCAGCACCAAATAAAATGTACAAAGCCCACTAGGCAAATTCGTTAATAGTAAGAATCCATTTTGCCACTTTTTAGATTCTAAAAACTTGAGAAGTGTTAATCGCTCCCCTTGGCCATGGGGCGGGGAGCGGTTTTTAAGAATGCCAGGCCTGGTCCAGCCAATTATTG
This sequence comes from Pictodentalium vernedei, assembly GCA_031216915.1. NCBI lineage: Eukaryota > Metazoa > Mollusca > Scaphopoda > Dentaliida > Dentaliidae > Pictodentalium > Pictodentalium vernedei. The sequence continues at coordinate 873,684,139 of CM062297.1, read as the reverse complement.
TTTATACCAATGTGCACAATTTAGAAGATTTCCACCCCAGACATTAGTTACCAGGTCCTATTTTACTATTATATAGACCAGAGCTTGTTTACCACAGTAAACAAACACTGCTCAACTCTCCAGGTTCCCATGTGATTTTCAGGAATGTCGCATGTACGGATGTATATTGTTTTAAAAAATCAGCCAATGCCAGACATGACCTGACAGAATAATGAATAATGAAATAATTTTAAACAAAAGGTCCCAAGGGGCCTGAAAGCGCTCAACTGATACTGACAACAATCAACCAAGGGTCCTGATTTGATCAAACTTGCATCTACCCCATTAAGCAAACCATCTACCAAATATCAAACCTTTCTGACCGGTGGATCTGAAAAAGAATTTTTTTTTAAATAATCCTCATATTGAACTAAGTTTTAATTTGGGTTCCCATGCGGAGCCCAAATATGAACCCAGGGACTTGGCTTGAACAAACTTGAATCTCACCTCCCTAAGGATGCTGTATTCCAAATATCAAAAGATTCTGACTACCGGATCTGAAGAAAAATATTTTTAAAAAAATATTCCTCATGTTGAACTCCCATGAGTGAGCCGAAAAATTGATGAATCCAGGGACTTGGCTTTAACAAATTTGAATTTCACCTCTCTCGCAGTATACATGTACCAAATATCAATTATTTCAAATATCTTACTGGTGGGTGTGGAGAATGTTTTTAATTGAAAGAATGCTCTTCATATTGAACTAAAGTAACAACTTGAATCTCACTCCCCTAAGGATGCTGCATACCAAGTATCAAAAGATTCTGATTGGTGGATCTGAAGAAGATTTTTAAAGAATATTCCTCATACTGCACTAATGTAAACATTTGGGCTCCCATAGAGAGCCCAAATATGGATCCAAGGATTTGATTTCAACCAACATGTGAAACCATCTTCCAAAGATGTTCAATGTGAAATTTGAAAGGTTTTGGAGCAGTGGTTTGGGAGAAGAAGAGTCTTAAATGTTCTCCCCATTACCCACAGTGTTAAAAAATGCTGCCTTTTTTCAAAGTCCCGAAAAAGTACCCTGTGATAAAACCGATAGCAATTTTTTTACACCATTCTATTCTGTTGGCACAAAGGTAGCTTCACACCAAAATAAGAAATCTCAGAGCCATGTAGTTTAGGAGATATGGGGTTTGAAATTTTTTTCTGTTTTTTTAGCTTCAGTGGTTCCCATGGGGCATCCTGAAAACAAAATTGTCATAAATCAAGTACTTATGGCCCATTAATAGTTCTTATAAAATTTGGTTCAAATCGGCCTCTCGGTTTGGAAAATAGAAATTTTGGGCATGGCAAAAATTCTTGCCCCTCCCGTAACGACGACAAATATTGCAACTCAAACTTCTCTTCAACCAGCTGGAGTCTACACCTCAAAAGGAAGCTGTCTACCAAATATCAAGTCTCTGCTACAGCTGGTTCATGAGATGATTTTTAAACCAGAGGCTCAAGTGAGCCTAAAATGCTCGCCTGGCTCAAATTATCAAAAGAGATGAGTATCAGTAAAGAAAGTGATCAGCAGCAAGAGCAATGTTTTGATTTGCTACATGTATGACACAATCAAAGTTAAAAGTCAACGTTTTTGGTCATTCATTTCTGCTGGTCCTAGGAAAGCTTCTTAGCAAGCTCTGTTGTATTAAAAAAAAACAACAACCGAAACAAAATGTGGTTCTTTCTAGTCCCCCACCCCAAAAAATAAAATAAAAAAACAAGAAAAAACAAGCGACTCTTTTTGAACAAACTTGAATTTGACACCCCTAGAGATGTTACCTACCAAATATGAAAGGATTCTGACCGATGGACCTGAAGGAGAAAACAATTTAAGACATTTTCTCATATTACACTAAGTTAAACTTTGAGTTTCAATAAAAAGCCCAAATATTAACTTAGGGGCCTCATTTGAACAACCTTCAATCTAACTTTCACAGAGGTGTTGTACACCAAATATCAAAAGAATCTCCCTTCTGGATCTGAAGGAGATGAGTTTAGAACAATAATTCCCCATATTGAACTAAGTAAATATTTGGGCTCCTTTGGGGAGCCCAAATATTAAACCAGGAACTCGATTTGGACACATTTGAAGCTTACACCTCTAGTGATGTCACATTCTAAATATGAAATGAAAGGATTCTCACTAGTGGGTTTGAACAAGATTTTTTAAGAAATTTTCTCATATTGCATTAAGTAAAATTTGGGCTCCAATAAAGAGCCAAAATATTCATCAAGGGATCCTATTTAAACAAACTTGAATCTAACCCTCCTAGAGATGCTGCATACCAAATATCAAAAGAATCTGACTGGTGGATCTGAAGAAGAATTTTAAAGATTATTCCCCATATTGCACCAAGTTTATATCCATGCTCCCACAGGAAGACCAAATATTAACCCAGGGACTCTATTTGAACAAATTCGAATCTTACACCTCTAGAGATGTCACATACATGTACCAAATATGAAAGGATTCGCATTAGGAGGTCTGAAAAAGAAGAGTTTTAAAGAAATGTTCTCATATTGCACTAAGTTAAAATTTGGGCTCCAATAAAGAGGCCAAATATTCATCCAGGGATCCCATTTGAACAAACTTGCATCTAACCCCCCCCCCTAAAGGTGCTGCATATCAAATATCAAAAAAATCTGACCGGTGGTTCAGAAGAAGATTTTTAAAGAATATCCCCCATATTGCACCAAATTACTAATCGGGCTCCCATAGGAAACCCAAATATTAACCCAGGGACTTGATTTGAACAAATTCAAATCTTATACCTCCAAAGATGTCACACACCAAATATGAAAGGATACTCACTAGTGGGTCAGAAAAAGATTTAAGAAATGTTCTCATATTGTATGAAGTTAAAATGTGGGCTCCAATAATGAGGCCAAATATTCATCCAGGGATCCCATTTGAACAAACTTGAATCTAACCTCTTGAAGATGCTGCATATCAAATGTCAAAAGAACCTGACTGGTGGATCTGAAGAAGAAGATTTTTAAAGAATATCCCCCATATTGCACCAAGTTCCCGTAGGAAGCCCAAATATTAACACGGGGACTCGATTTGAACAAATTCAAATCTTACACCTCTAAAGATGTCACACACCAAATATGAAAGGATACTCACTAGTGGGTCAGAAAAAGATTTTTTAAGGGATTTTCTCCTATTGCACTAAGTTAAAATTTGGGCTCCAAGAATGACCCCAAATATTTATCCAGGGATCCCATTTGAACAAACTTGAATCTAACCCCCCTAAAAATGTTGCATACCAAAAGGAATCTGACTAGTAGATCTGAAGAAGAATATTTTGCGCTAAACAGTTTGACCTGAAGCACCCCCCCCCCCCCCACCCCAACAACCAAGTGGTGCCTCCAATGGGTGCCAATTTTTTTAACTTTTGGTGGGAAACTGGCAGGTAATATGTAGTGGACATGATGATTTAATTACACATGTGAATGTTGACTTATTTTAGTACGTTTGAGAGTGGAACCATCATGAATGAAAACTCTAAACAATTACATGTATACCCACTTGCTAATCAATTTCAAGAGATAGAAAAATAACTGCTAAACAAAAATTTTAAAACAAATCGTACCCTGGAAGCCCAAATATTAACCCAGTGACTCAATTTGAACAAACTTCAATCTGACCCCAGTGGAGATGTTGTATACCAAGTATCAAAAGAATCTGACTGTTTGATCTGAAGAAGATTTTTAAAGCTTATACCCCATAGCGCCCTAAGTTAATTATTTGGGCCCCTGTGTTGAGCCCAAATATGAACCGTGGGACTCGATTTGAACACACTTGTATTTGACCACCCTATGGATGCCGTACATATATACCAAATATCAAAAGATTCTGATCAGTGGTTCGGAAGAAAAAAAAATTTCCAATATTTGCAAATGTGCTGACTCAGCATTTTTTTTCAAAAACCCCTTCAGAACACCCTGACACAACCAATGGCCATTTTTTTTAAATCCATTATACTGGTCAAAAGGATGCTTCATACCAAATAACAGGTCTCAGTTCCGTATAGTTTGGGAAATATGGGCATTTATTTTTGTTTCTATTTTTAGCCCCTGGTGTACCCACGGGACTACAAAAAAAAAATAAAAGAGTTCGAGCATCAATCAAGTACTTTGGACCTACTTATACTACACGCCAAACTGGCCCATCGCTTCTTGAAATAGAAATTTGGGGCAGAGCCCAAAATGGATATGTAACTACAGAGAGCCCAAATATTGATCTACCAACTTCCCTTGAACAAACTTTAATCTTCAACACGAAAGAGTATTCCATACTATATATCATGGCAATCTCTATCTGGTGGTTCATCAGAAGACTTTTAGGCTTTGGCATCATTGACCCAAGCCAGAAGAAGGCAGCCGCTTCATTTGAACAAAACATAAAGGGTATACTCCAGGGATGGTTTGTGCAATATATGTTTGAATTTGGGTGAATAGTTGTGAAGAAGAAGCCAAGTTTGCAAAAGTTAATGGAGGACAGACGACGGATGCCAAGTGATGGCAATATCTCACACTGACTTGCAGTCAGGTCACTCACGTGAGCTAAAAAATTGAGGCATTAAAAATTGGGGAATTGTGCCGCAACCCCTCGTCAATATGAGCAGAAACCCAATTTGAAGAAAAAAACAAACGCCCCTGTGAAATTTAATTAACATGTGGCCAGTGGTTTGGAAGAAAAAGACACAAACATCACCTCCCTGACGGACGAAAAGTGGTCAGATTTACTAACCCTGACTTTCAGTCAGGTGAGCTAAACAAAAAGAAATACGAAGAAAATGCATTTTGTGGTAAAATCTACAATTGCTACTGTCGCTGTAAGTCTCAACATGACAATTATTATTCGTGATCAAAAGCAGTAAATGCCAACCATGACATGACTGCCCAAATTTCTGATCAAAGGCAGCCAATGCCAGCCATGACCCGACTGCCTGAATTTCTTACCAAAGCTAGTCAATTCCAGCCATAATTGGACCGAATAATAAAATAATTTGAAAAGCATAAATACTACTAAGTGTGTGTGTGGGGGGTATTTTGCGGTAGATCTACAGTTGTTACAGTCACGTTAAGGCGCTACATGTATATACATGAAAGGAAGCGAAATTTGTTTACTTGCCATAAATTCACATCTTATATACATAAATTATACATCAAAATGAAGTTTGATATATATATATATATATATATAGAACAGAGTTGGCAGCAGGCATCAATGGTTCCTGTAATAAGTCTGCTACTGTATTTGTACCAGAACTGAAAATAAAATTTCCAGCAAACCACTCATGGGCAAATGTGCTTCAGATATCCAAGAACAAATTTCACTTACTTATGAACAGCCCCTTAATTCTCGAATTGACAATTAGTCTCTTGAATTTCTGATCAAATGCTGCCAATGCCAGCCATGACTGGACTGAATAAAGAAATAATTCACAAAACAGAAATAATACAAAGAAAGTGTTTTTTGGGGGTAAATCTACAATTTATTCCATTTGTTACTGTGGCTTTAATTTTTGAGATGCTGCGTGACATTATATTCTCGAATTTCTCATTGATAAAATCCAGGTGTGGCTGCTTCTTCAATGAAGCCAGGTGAAAAATTCAGTAAGGCCTTACAAAGTAGATATTCTGTTGCTCAGACCATTTTTTTTTGTAAAATTGCATGTGTGTGGGCAGTTTTTATTTTATTTTTGTAATTATTTATTTGCCATCAAATGTTCCTGGTCTTGGTTTCTGGCCTCATAAGCTGCAGAATAGCTTGGGTGCTGGTGTATTTCCTTTGAGTCACTCAAGGGACAAATTTTATTTTTCTAAGTTTGCATTGGTTATAAATCGAGAGCATGTTGTAGCCAAAAGGACCATGTGTGAGGACCTGAGAAACAGATTTTTAACTTTTTTACACCTAAGTCCTACATTTAGAAGAAGGAAAGTTACATGTATACTCTAACTCTAATAATATGATGTCAGCATTTTTAAATTTCAAGAAACACGTTGGTCATCACTATTATTTGGAAATGAGACAAATAGGGAAAAAAATGCCATCACTATTATTAATTCTAACCCCTTACCCAAAGTAACGGTAATGAGAGGCCCCACGGGACCTGAAGTGCTCACATTGAACAGAACCTGATAAAAACTGAGGCCACAAATGAATCTACATTAAGCAATCAATCTCCATAGGATCGATTGTCAATCCTTAAGCCCTTCAGTGGTGACTAAAATAGCCCAAGAAGTAGTGAAGGCTGTCACTATAGGGACAAGCATTTAACACTGAATTCCCCATACCCCACTATAGGGACAAAATTAACATAGGATTCTCCATAGGGTTTTGTCCCTATAGTGACATTTTTGTCCCTATAGTGACAACATTGGAGGCAGGAAAAAGATTTTTAAAATCTTTTTCCTGCCTCCAATGTTGTCACTATAGGGACAAAAATGTCACTATAGGGACAAAACCCTATGGAGAATCCTATGTTAATTTTGTCCCTATAGTGGGGTATGGGGAATTCAGTGTTAAATGCTTGTCCCTATAGTGACAGCCTTCACTACTGCTTGGGCTATTTTAAAATCTTTTTCCTGCCTCCAATGTTGTCACTATAGGGACAAAAATGTCACTATAGGGACAAAACCCTATGGAGAATCCTATGTTAATTTTGTCCCTATAGTGACAGCATTGGGGTATGGGGAATTCAGTGTTAAATGCTTGTCCCTATAGTGACAGCCTTCACTACTCCAAGCATCATGGTTTTTCTTCAGTTAATATGAATCGTAGTACACAAAGTGGAGCACCCCTAGGGAGCCCCTTGATATACAACCTACGTGTATGTGGATTAATTTTAGTTACACACCTCTTGGGGGTACTTAACAAACATGGCTCCCTATAAAATTAACTTGGAATTAGGTTTCTATTGTTTGCACGCATTGAGTATCAGGATAGCGAGGGTTAATTCTTTTTTTAAATCAAATATCTGCTTCCCACTTGTGCTGCATATCAAATTTTATTAAAATCGGACTAGGAGTTCTGAGTAGTGAACTGGAGATGTTGTATACCAAATATGAAAGGATTTTGACCGGTGTGTCTGAAGAAGATTTTGAAAGAAATGTCCTTGTATTGCAATATTATTATTTATTTATTGATGTTTAAGGTCACATATTTATGCACAATGGCTAATCATGACCAGGACAGTTTTACGAGTGGAGGAAACCGGAGTACCCAGAGAGAGGCACCGGGCAACGACGAGCATCTTCCAGCTCCCCAACATCGTAACTCTCCGCACTGCAGTTCAGGCAGAGTTAGATTGGTTGAGAACATGCGCACCATCGACGTGCAGTACGCCTTAGAACGCGGCCTTATCGGGACCCCATGTGGACAATCGGGGTTAAGTGCCTTTCCCAAGGACATAACGCGGGAGTTCGAATCGATCGCTCAGACGGTCACCCATCCAAGGAGTAAGCGGGCTCGACTTTGGTGATTGACCAGAACCGGTTACCGCAACACCACCGCGTCACCACTTGTATTGCACTAAGTTAAAATCTGGAACTTGAATCTCATCCCCCCCCCCCCCCCCAGAGATGTTGTATACCAAATATGAAAGGATTCTGTCTGGTGAATCTGAAGACTGAAGATGATTTTTAAGAAATTCTCTCATATTGCATCAAGTTAAAATTCGGGCTCCGATAGGGAACCCAAGTATAAACCATGGCTCTCGATTTGAACGGTCTTGAATTTGAGTCCCCTAGAGACGTTGTATTCCAAATATGAAATCATTTGAATTTTTTTTATGTGTTTGGTAAGGTTAATTGTCGCGATCATCAGATGACTACTTACCTCAGGCTTGGCATTCTTTAGGGGTGCAGAAGTGCTGCACGCCTTGAATAAAAAACGAGGAGGGCAATTTTTTGTACCCTTTGATTTTCTGGAATGCCAGACATGTTTGGGACTGCCTTTAACCCTTTACCTAACCTGAAAAGTAGACGACACTTGCAAAAATAATTCTTGAATAACTACTTTTTTTCATTTTTTGTCTCAAAAACATAGGTTATGACCCCTCGTTGGAACGAGCTCGACGAGCTCGTTCCAACGAGGGGTTATAACCTATATTTTTGAGACAGAAAATGAAAAAAATAATGAAAATTAATTGGCGATTTTTGAGAATAGCGCTGACCGTTTTTGGCCGTTACGTTAGGTAAAGGGTTAAAATATATTATCATTTCGTCCCCTGAGTTCCAATGTGTTCTACATGTATGTGCCGGTATTGGAACTCAGTGGACGATTTGATAATGTTGTATTGATTCGCAATAATCCATGATCCATACTGTGTCACATTTCAACACATTTTGAGTATACATGTAGAAGACAATCACACGAGAATTGAATGCAACATTTTGAATAATGAGAAGATTTGTGTGCCAATTTTTTCCACTGTGTTCATGTGGCTGAATGTAGAACAACACAATTTTTCATTCACAATAGTAATACCTTGAAGTGAATAAAACGAAAATAGCATACAAGTATAACCAGTACAAACTAGACTTCATGATTCTGGAGAATCATGGCTTTTCCCGATGAGATTCCATGATTTTTCATGACCCCACAGTGTCTGATGAATTGTTTTTAACTGTCTCACTGAAGTTCCTTCATTGATGTTATGAGAAAGGTGAAGATAGTAGTCTCAAATGACACAGTTTGATAAAAAATTGTTTAGGTAAAAACCATCATTAACGGTGGAGTGGATTAATGTCAATATCGTCGTCCAACAAGTCAATGACCGACAAAAGGAGTTATGTTTGTTTGACACATACTCACTGAGTGCTGTGTCAATTTAAAAATTGTCCATTTTATCTCAAATGTATCCAAAATATTGATGTCTGGCAGCTTGTATAGGGTTAACAAGTGCCAACAGGAATATTTATTCATGCAACTTGTAATGTCACACCAAGAACTGTGAATGTTTTTTTTCTTTAAAAATCTGCAAGATGTTTTCAAAGAAATCCAGGGAGAACAGGAATTTTAAGCTTTTGATGGGTATCATTGTTTTTCCAGCCCAAAACTTGTTAAGTGTTGTTTTTGGAATACTCTTATTACTTCCAAAAATAATTCTCAGTGAATTCTACTTCCACTTATTTTGATCTCTCCTCCCAACTTCGGGTGCTGTGGGTAGGCAAACACAGCCTATTTTATCAACATTTTGATGTTTGAAAACCTGCATAGGGTTAACAAATGCTTACAGGAATGTTTAGTACATGCAACTTGTAATGTCACACTAAGATATGAGAATGGCCATTTTTTCCTGAAAATCTACGGGATGTTTTTAAAGAAATCCTCAGATAACATGAATTTTTAACCTTTTGAGGGGTATCTCTCTTTAACCAGCTCTAAAGGGCTAATGCTTGGTTTTGTGAATATCTTCATTACTTACAAAAATGATCGACGGTGAATTCCACTTCCAATGAAGGAGGTACACATTTGGTGTTATGGTTGCCCAAGAACAGCACATTTTCTCCAAATGTCAATGCTTGGCAGCCTCTGGGGGGGTTAACAAATGCTTACCGAAACATTTTGTTCATGCAACTTGTAATGTCACTCGAAGACCTGCGAATGGTCAATTGCTCTTGAAATTTTTTTTTTTTGAGAAATCCACAGATAACTGGAATTTTAATCTTTTAAGGGGTATATCTCCTTAACTAGTCAAAATGGGTTAAGATATTGATTTTTGAATACATTTACTACTTACAAAAATGTTTCCCGGTCAGTTTTGCGTCCGGTAAAAGAAGTTACGTTGCTCTGTTGTATTCCCATTTGATGTTGTTGTTGTTCAAAAACAGACTATTTTTTTTTTTAATTTTGACATTTAGCAGCCCATGGAGGGTTAACAAATGCTTACCGGAATAATTTATCCAATCAGCTGGTAATGTGACACCATGACCTATCAATGGCCATTTTCTCTTGAAAACCCTACCAGATGTTTGTAAAGAAATCCAGGGAAAACATAAATTTTTAAGCCTTTGATGGGTATCACTATTAACAACCACAAAATGGGTTAACGCTTGGTTTTCTGAATACCCTTATTACTTACAAAAATAGTCTTCGGTGAATTCCACTTCCAACAAAGGAGATTATGTTTATTTCTCAGGTACACGTTGGGTGATGTGCGTGCCTGAAAACAGCCCATTTCAACAAAATTACGATGTTTGACAGCCTCTAGAGGGTTAATAAACGCTCACCGGAATATTTTGTCCATGCAACTTGTAATATCACACAAAGACCTGCGAGTAGTCAATTTTTCTTGAAAACCTACAGGATGTTTTTAGAGAAATCCACAGAAAATGGGAATTTTAAGATTTTAAGGGGGTCTCTCTCGTTAGCCTGTCCAAAATGGGTTAAGACTTCGACTTTTGAATACCCTTACTACTTACAAAAATGTTTCCGTATAGATTGTGCGCTCGATAAAAGAAGGCACGTTTCTTTGTGGTGTACCCATTGAGTGCTGTTGGCGTCCAAAAACAGCCCATTTTATCACAATTTTGACTTTTAGCAGCCTGTGGAGGGTTAACAAATGCTCACCGCAGTATTTTGTCCATGCAACTTCTATTGTCACACCAAGGCCTGGGAGTGAAAAATTTTTCTTGAAAATCTACAAGACTCGTTTAGAGAAATCCACGGAAAACACAATTTTTTTAACTTTATGAGGGTATTGCTGTTTAACCAGCCCAAAGCGGGTTAACGCTTGGTTTTTTGAACACCCTTATTACTGACAAAAATAATCCTCTGTGAATTCCACTCCCAATAAAGGAAGTTATGTTTATCTCTCATGTATTGTTTTAGTGTGGTGGGGGCCTGAAACCGGCCTATTTCATCAAAATTTCGATGTTTGGCAGCCTGTGGGGTGTTACCATATGCATCGCCTGATATGTCGTGTGTATCAAAGGGCGTGTTACAGACAGGTCTAGCAATTACGAATGTATAAACAAAATCTACAAGACGTGTTTCGAGAAAGTGCCGATAAACCCCAATTTTGGCAGTTTTTTGCCAATTCTGACAAAATAAGGGTTAAATCGAAAATTCCGCTTTGGTACATTTTTAGATTTTGTGCCCCTCTATGCGTGTGCAAAATTTCGTGAAAATCGGTTCGAAAATGGCTTCTGAATCGTACGGACAAAATGTGTGGGGAAAAAAAAAAAAAAAAAAAAAAAAAAACCCAAAAAACTAGACTTTATGATTCTGGAGAATCAGGGCTTTTCCCCCATGAGATTGCGTGATTTGTCATGACCCCACAGTGTATGATGATTTGCTTTTGACTGTCTCACTAAAGTTCCTTCATTGATGTCATGAAAAAGGTGCGTATAGAAGTCTCAAATGACTCAGTTTGATAAAAAAAAATGTTTAGGTAAAAACCATCATTAACGTTGGAGAGGGTTAATATCAATATCGTCGTCCAACAAGTTAATGACCGACAAAGGGAGTTATGTTTGTTTGACACATACCCACTGAGTGCTGTATCTATTTGAAAATGGTCCGTTTTATCTGAAATGTATCCAAAATATTAATGTCTGGCAACTTGTAGAGGGTTAACAAGTGCTAACAGGAATATTTATTCATGCAACTTGCAATTTCACTCGAAAACTGTGAATGGCCATTTTTACTTAAAAATCTACGAGATGTTTTCAGAGAAATCCAGGGAGAACATGAATTTTAAGCTGTTGATGGGTATAATTGTTTAACTTTATCCAGCCCAAAACGGGTTAAGGGTTGTTTTTTTAATACGCTTATTACTTATAAAAATAATTCTCAGTGAATTCTACTTCCACTTATGTTGATTTCTCCTCTTAACTTTGGGTGCTGCGGGTATGCAAACACAGCCCACTTTTTCAACATTTTGATGTTTGAGAACCAGCATAGGGTTAACAAATGCTTACTGGAATATTTTGTACATGCAACTTGTAATTCACACTAAGATCTGAGAATGGCCAATTTTTCTTGAAAATATACGTGATGTTTTTTAGAGAAATCCTCGGATAACATGAATTTTTAACCTTTTGAGGGGTATCACCCTGTAACCAGCTCTAAACGGGTTATTGCTTGGTTTTATGAATACCTTCATTATTACAAAAATTATCCTCGGTGAATCCCACTTCCAATGAAGGTGGTTATGTTCATCTCGCAGGTACACATCGGGTGTAATGGGTGGCCAAGTACAGCCCATTTTCTCAAAATTTGCTGTCTCTGGAGGGTTAACAAACGCTTACCGGAATCTTTTGTTCATGCAACTTGTAATGTCACTCCAAGACCTGCAAATGGTCAATTTCTCTTGAATACTTCCTAGATTTTTGGGGGAAATCCACAGAAAATGGGAATTTTAAGCTTTTAAGGGGTACATCTCCTTAACCGGGCGAAAATGGGTTAAGACCTCAATTTCTGAATACCCTTACTACTTACTAAAAATTTTCACTATCAGTTTTGCGTCCGTTAAAAGAAGTTATGTTTCTCTGCAGCATTCCCATTTGATGTTGTTGGTGTCCAAAAACAGACTATTTTTTCGAAATTTTGACATTTAGCAGCCCATGGAGGGTTAATAAATGCTTATCTGAATATTTTATCCATGCAACTGGTAATGTGACTCTAAGACCAATCAACGGCCATTTTCTCTTGAAACCCTACGAGACGTTTGTAAAGAAATTCAGGGAAACATGATTTTTTTAAGCTTTTGATGGGTATTGCTATTAACCATCCCAAAAGGGGTTAATGCTTGGTTTTTTGAAGACCCATATTACTAACAAATTTGGTCCTCGGTGAATTGCACTTCCAACAAAGTAGATTATGTTTATCTCTCGGGTATACATTGGGTGCTGTGTGCGTCTGAAAACAGCCTATATCAACAAAATTACGATGCTTAGCAGGCTGTAGAGGGTTAATAAATGCTCACTGGAATATTTTGTCCATGCAACTTGTAATGTCACACAAAGACCTGCGAATAGTTATTTTTTCCTGAAAACCTACAAGTTGCTTTTAGAGAAATCCACAGAAAATGGGAATTTTAAGCTTTTAAGGGGTATCTCTATTTAACCAGTCCAAAATGGGTTAAGACTTCGACTTTTGAATACCCTTACCACTATCAAAAATGTTTCCCCATCAATTTTGCGTCCGATAAAAGTAGGAACTGTTCTCGGTGGTACACCAAGTGGGTGCTGTTGGCGTCCAAAAACAGCCCATTTTATCACAATTTTGACTTTTAGCAGCCCGTGAAGGGTTAACAAATGCTCACCGCAGTATTTTGTCCATGCAACTTCTGTCGTCACACCAAGACCTGGGAGTGACAATTTTTTCTTGAAAATCTACAAGACTCGTTTAGAGAAATCCACGGAAAATACGAATTTTTGAGCTTTATGGGGGTATTGCTCTTTAACCAGTCCAAAACGGGTTAACGCTTGGTTTTTTGAACACCCTTATTACTGACAAAAATGATCCTCGGTAAATTCCACTCCCAATAAAGGAAGTTATGTTTATCTCTTGTGTATTGTTTGGGCGCAGTGGGGGCCTGAATCCGGCCTATTTCACCAAAATTTCGATGTTTGGCAGCCTGTGGAGGGTTACCATATGCATCCCCTGATATGTCGTGTGTATCAAAAGGCGTGTCACAGACAGGTCTAGCAATGATGAATGTATAAAAAAAATCTACAAGACGTGTTTCGAGAAAGTGCCGATAATCCCCAATTTTGGCAGTTTTTTGCCAATTCTGACGAAATAGGGGTTACATCGAAAATTCCGCTTCGGTACATTTTTAGATTTTGTGCCCCTCTATGCGTGTGCAAAATTTCGTGAAAATCGGTTCGAAAATGGCTTCTGAATCGTACGGACAAAATGTGTGGAAACCCCCCGCCCCCCCCCCCCCCCCCCCCCCCCAAAAAAAATAATAATCCGTAGAAAAACAATAGTCTTTTCCAGAGGGAAAAGCCTAAAAAAAAAAAAATAATAATCCGTAGAAAAACAATAGTCTTTTCCAGAGGGAAAAGCCTAGTAAGTCATTAACGCATAAGCAGTAATTGGAATATTAGCCATAACGCATCCCCAATCAAAGGTGTCGGATTATAATTGTTACGCCCTACTCTGGCATCTTTTCATGTAGATTAAAATATTATTTGAAGCCAGACGACATGTCTAGTGAATGAATAAACTCACAGCGCAATAATTATTTATTCATCAGGTTAGATGTAACTCTAGGCAACTCATGAAGGTATATAAGCTTCTAAATGCTGCGACACAAACACGATCGGATTCTGGGATTCAAGGCACTAGGAATTTTCGGTATGTGATATTAATCTGCAGTGCCTGTACGGGGCTAGAAATTCTTTATCCAGTGGTCGTACGGACTTGGATGGATCCGAGATAAGTATAGTTTTATACAAATAATATTTCTTAGTTTTAATATCGAATTTCGTGTCTGATAATACATATAGTTGAATATTATAAATACAGAGCAGTATAATAGCATTTGATGAATGAACAAAATAATTAACTGAATAGATAGCGCGGTGTAGTTATAACAAGAGGCCCCAGTGGGCCTGAGGGCGCGCACCTGACATGGTAGTCTAAATATCAAACCAGGGACTTGACTTGAATAAGCTGCATACGCCCCTCCTAAGAAAAGCATATACCAACTAGATGAAGCGATTGTGCCCACACAATACACAGGATTTTCCTTCTATTTTCAGTTCCTGCACTTTTACGTCCCAAAATTGAGATAAACACATAAAAAACAGATTTTTTTCCCAAACAAAATACTTTCAGCCTAAACTTTTTTCTTCTTCTTAAAAGGCATAAAAAAGGATAAAACTAATTTCCGGATTTTGGTCCAAAATTTTCTAAGTCCCACCCGGACCCCAAATTTTCGGTGTAAAAAAAAATGTTTTTTATGTCTTAAAATTGACAGAAACGCATAAAAAACAAAAAACAAAAAAATTATGGATTTTGGTCCAAAATTTTCGAAGTCCCACCCGGACCCCAAATTTTCAGGGGAAAAATTTTTGTTTTTTTTTTTTTTGTCTTAAAATTGACAGAAACGCATAAAAAACAAAAAAAAAATTCCGGATGTTGGTCCAAAATTTTCTTAAGCCCCACCCAGACCCCAAATTTTCAGGGTAAAAAAAAAAAAAAATTTTTTGTCCCACCCGGACCCCAAAATTTCAGGGGAATTTTTTTTTTTCTGACTTAAAATTGACCAAAAGGCAGAAAAAACAACAAAAAAAAAATTTCTGATTTTGGTCCAAAATTTCTAAGTCCGCAACGGGACCCCAAATTTTCAGCCTAAATATGAACCTAGGGACTTGGCTTCAACAAACTTGAATCTCACCCCCCTAAGGATGCTGCATACCAAATATCAAAATATTCTTATTGGTAGATCTGAAGAAGAAGATTTTTAAAAAATACTCCTCATACTCACTAATTTAAACATTTGGGCTCCCATAGAGAGCCCAAATATCGACCCAGTCAATTGATTTCAATAAACATGTGAAACAATCTTCCAACGATGTTATATGTGAATTTTGGAGCAGTGGTTTCGGAGAAAAGTAGTCTTATATGTTTTTCCCATTACCCACAGTGTTAAAAAATGCTGACTCAGCTTTTTTTCAAAGTCCCCAAAAAGTACCCCATGATAAAACCGATGGCAATTTTTTTTGGACCATTCCATTCTGTTGGTCCTAAGGAAGCTTCACAACAAATAAGAATTCTCAGTGCCGTGTAGTTTTGGAGATATGGGCGTTTTAATTTTTTTCTATTTTTAGCTCCTGCGGTCCCCATGGGGCGACGGGAAAACAATTTTTGGCATAAATTAAGTACTTATGACCCAATAAGCCCTCATTTCAAATTTGGTCAAAATTTGCCCCTCGGTTTGGGAAATAGAAATTTGGGGAGGGGCAAATATTCTTTCCCCTCCCATTACGACGCCAAGTATAGCCCCACAAACTTCTCTTGAACAAATTTGAGTCGACACCTCAAAAGGAAGCTGCACACCAAATATCAAGTCTCTGCTACTGCTGGTTCATGAGAAGAAGATTTTTTAAGATTTCAGCACACTTTTTGGGTGTGGCCCTACCCACGGGCGAGGCAACTTGATTTGAACAAAATCAAATTGCGATGTCATAACAAACTATTATCTCAAATATCAATTAAATTGGTTCAGCGGTTTGGGAGGAGAAGATGCAAACACCATGTTAACGGACGACAACGGACGACGGACGACGGACGGTGAGTGGTCACTATAGCTCTCCTGACTGAAAGTCAGGTGAGCTAAAAATTGTAAAAGGAACTGACCGAGTGATTTAATAGTATATATTAATTAATTTGAGAATTTAGGTGAATGTAATCGTGAATGGCTGAATAAAGGGAAATCGAATAGGCAAATGAGCGGATGGATAAGACAATTACAGGGATAGAGTGAGCTCTCTACTGCGCATGCGCCACTCATGGAAATTCAACCTATGAATTATTAAACCACATTATGTTTTAATATTTGAAATTATTTGTATAGCATCCAAAATAGATTCGGGTCGACCTCATAACCATATATTATAATATTAAAACGCTTGTTAGGACCTTATTAAACAGATACTTTCTGTGTTGTAAATATTAATTTATAAATTGTTATATATTCATTGGTTATCAGGTTAATAATAATATTTCTATAGTTGTTACTTGCGTTTATTCGTCACTTGGGCAAACCACTCATTCCACCACTTGCTTCCGATCTAATCGCGCAGGTGTCGATTATCGTTCATCGGGGATTATCGTCATTCCGTTGCACGTACATTGCGTGATGGAGTCTCGATAATTCCAGATTAGGGGTAATTAGCACTATTGATAAGGATTCGGAGATATCCATATTCGTGCCTCATTTTTGAAGTCCCCCACGAAAACCTCTCGCAGTGTCACCATCTGTACATCCATATTCGTAGCACCGGACAATGTAAATTTTACCCCATTTTATAGGGCCCCGCCCTTATCATAAATATGGATGACTTCTAAATTCATTAACTGGGGTCCGGTCATACAAGTACAGTGATTACAGGGAAGAAAATGTAGGCGAGTGAATGATCACTCTTGTCATTTTGATTTTACGAGAGCAAAAAATTCAGGAGAGTGATTTTAACCCTTGTGATGACCAGGCCTGGCATTCTGAAAAATGCAGGAGGGCAAAAAATCGCTCTCCTCAATCAGCTTAGGAGAGCAATTAGCTTTACACAGCATTTTAAGTATTCAGTTGAACGAATTCATTGAAACTGAAACCAACAGACTATTACATCAGTGATTTTATTAACTTTACTAAGGTAAAGCGAAATCTCTTAGACATCTAGATGTCTCACTCAATAACCGAACACACACTTGACAAGACCTGTGTGTGTACCCAGACCTGTTGTCCAAGAAAGTCATACGCCTACCACTACCACCTTCAACCCCCCAAAGGGGGTAGTGGTAGGCGTATGACTTTCTTGGACAACAGGTCTGCTTGAATCTACAGTCACATCCTGGTGCAAGTGCTTCAAGTGACAGGATAGTAGTAATGGTAGTATATTATAGTATCAATATTCCTTGAATAATTACCCCTCAAACTGTGATGTCAGTTGTTGAACTTGAAACTGACAGAAAAAAAAATATTGCTGTGACCCATTTTGCTTCAAATGATTGCAACTGTGTTTGGGTATGGTTGCAGCCATTACCTTTTACCACTAAACCACTTTCAAAATGAAATTACGTGATGTTATGTGACTTCGAAGTTAAATTACATTTTTGCTTTACAACAAAAAATTTATGTGAGCATAATACATGTAATCTCAATCATCCCAGACCAAAATATTTAGGAGGGCAATTTTTCGCTCTCCTTAATTCTTTCAGGAGGGCAGTAAGGAGAGCTAAAAAATCGCTCTCCTGAAATTGCCAAGCCTGGATGACAGCCCAAACTGACCAGCTTTATACACGAAAATGACCATACACATTTTTGTATTCATTTTCACTCTAAAAACATAGCTTGCATGTATGACCCCTCATTGGAACGAGCTCATTGAGATCATTCCGTTGAGGTTTCATAAGATATGTTTCAAGCAAAAAATAAAAGATTTTAGGAATGCCAGATGATGGTTTGCAAGTATTGTTTCCAAGTCGTGTTAGGTAACGAACCGGTTATTGAAATGAAATATATAACTTAATGTTTAGAAATAATTTCTACACTCATCATGAAGGAGAGTGATTAATTGCTCCCCTAGTAAAAAGTGATCACTCTCCTTTCCCGTCAGTCCCTGCAAGTGAAAGAACATGTATATGCATTGAACATTCAAAGGTACATTTGAACTCCAAAGCAATCTGGGAGGGCAATTGTTTTGCACTCCTTGATTTTCTAGATTTCCAGGCCTGTTACCTATTTTCGTCATAATTACCAGTGCCTGTGACTAGAATTATCTTTACTCGAAAACTGAATAGTACAGTTAAAACTAGAAGTCCTGTCATGAAATGCGCACAAATTGCACGTTGATCTGCGCGTTAACCTACGCGTTATGACCATAGTAAGGCTATCAAATTCTGCACATATGGCCTGTGCACAAGCAATGATTCAGCCAATGGACCTCCGGGTAAACCGGAGGTCCATTGGCTGAAACATTGCCTGTGTTTGCTATGAGTAACCAGGAGAACCTGCCGTGCTTTGGATGCTATTCGATATGGCAATTGCGCGCAATTCCTACGCGCAATTAAGCCTAGATAAGCGCACAGTTCGTGACAGGACTTCTAGTTTTAACTGTACATGTAGAAGGGTGCGCTTAGACTCAGAGGGGCCAATTGGTACCTCACATTTGTACATGTAGTTATGGATGGGCTTATGCTAGAGTATGACATCAGACGTGAGTAACCATGCGGTGCAGTAAGTGACAGAAACAGGGAAATTGGGGAGAGGGGGAGGGAGAAGCTGAAATTGAAATTGCTAATCAATTATCCAGGACAGTCATTTATTTTTTTCAGTATTACAGTTAGTTTTATTAACTGGTAGAGTGCTAAATTATTTTTGGCCATCAGAATTTATTCACATATCTTTGCCTTGTTACAACAAGGCAATGCCTTAAAGATCAAATAATTTAACTTCAAAGATAATACAAATCTCATCCTCTGAGTATGAAGCCTTCAAGCTGTAGTATCTTCACCTTAGTATAAAGCCCAAAAAATGGGCTTGCAGCACTCTACCAGTTACGGAAAACTAATAAGTATTTAGGTATTTTGATCACAATAATAACTACACTATGATAAACAAAAGAATATCACACAATCTACTGGTAGTGAAGATTGACTGATTAGATTTTCTACCTGTTGGAAGGGAAATTTTGATTACATGTAATGTAACGTACATATACAGGACTTTTTGCCTTTTAGTGATAAATTTTATCTAAATGTCGGTTTATTTTTTCAGTATTACAGTTAGTTTTATTGCAGGCCTGGCATTCTAAAACATGCAGGAGGGCTAAAAATCGATCCTCTCGCATGGCCTAGGGGAGCGATTAGCTCTCCTCAAGCTTTTTACAAAAGCTACGAGTGGTAAAATAAAGTTTTAATATTAATGAATTCTGCCTGGGTGGGCTTTGTACATCTTATTTGGTGCTGCTAACAAGGTAGTATATGTGAGACGGCTACACTGCCTTTCCAACACCTCCGAGCCTCGTCAAGGCGGTGTTGCCGTCTTACAGAGACCACTAACATAGCCGAGATTTGAAAAGATGTGGGTTTTAGGAATGGGCTGTTATGGTAATCATTATTTTCTAAGGCGATGAGGGCTAATTTTCGCCCTCCTTATTTTTTTTCGGTGAGCGAATAAATCGCTCTCCTGAAAATGCAAGGCCTGTTACTGAGGAAAACTAATAGATATTTAGGCATCATGATAACAATAATAAACACACTATACTAAACAAAAGAACATCACATAATCTACTAGTAGTGAAGATTCACTGATCTGAAGATTTTCTCCCTGTTGGAAGGAAAATTTTAATTATATGTAACATGTAGGCCCAAATAAGGTGCATACAGGGTGGAAAAATTACCCAAAATTAATAAATATACTTGTTTGTTTATTAGGAACACAAGATTACCTTTAATATTGTAACTATGTGAGGTATTAAGTCCCCCCCCCCCCCCCCCCACCACCCACCTCCCCCAACTCCCGCGCATCTCATGTATTGTATGACTTAACATGTTATCTTATAGAGTTTATTTAAATTATTTCAGTGTTTGAGAAAAATAAACACTAATCCATTATCTGACACAGTAACAACCAAAATAAGTTGTAGATTTATTTCTCTTACAAAACTTTTTATTTTACTGTTATCAAAATTCACTTAACATTTCTACCAATCAAATATCAAGTTGAATTTTCATCTGAGAGAGAAATGGCTAATTTATAGCTTAAAGTAATTTGATTTCCTGAAAATGGTGAAATTTGAGAAAATAGTTAACCATTATCTAACAAAATGGTCCAGTTATTCTCTTGTGACAAATTATCTTACTTTCTTGACAGAACTATAATTACTTGTACATGTAGTTACATCAGTGTACATCTATCCTCTCTGGAATGAGATGTTCTAGAGGCACAAAAAACAACAAATATTGTTACAAAAAAAGGAACAATAGAGTTACTTTGGAGAAAAAATATATAAATGAGAGAAATATATCACAATTCACTACATGAACTTAAACACACCCACAAAGTAGAAATTCCACCAAGTCAATAATTCTTAAATTGTTTCAAAAAATAAAGTTTCAGTTGATTGATCACAATGTTGAATATTTAGAATCTGTCATACATGTACTTAAATTTTGTATTTCTTGTACTTGATAAATGTGTTTTCTCGCGTTTCGCAGAATAGCGAGAAAATATTGTCTTGTCGGTGTCTGGGGGTTAATCGGTTTGATTCGTAGTGCGATTTTGCACGGATTGCAAAGTACTAAGTCGTTTGTTCGGTGCGTTACGCACGCTTGATTACGGTGTGATGGTCAAGGTAATTACAGTGTGATGTCAATGCTAGACAGTCTTCAGTCAGGAGCAGACGTCCAATTTTTACGTTGTGTAAACACTCAACCATAATCTGTTTTTCAATAAGTGTAGGTCCGAACACTTCCTCGCGGTGGTCTCGCACTTGCCATCGGATACAGGTTTCCAGGGGGTTTATCCCTATATGAATAAAAGAAAAGCAGGGTTTATGCCTGGTTTTTCCTGGGCGGCGAGGTCGCTCTAAGCGAGGTATTTTCATGCGGCTGTCACAGAACATTCATTTCTTTTGGCTCTGTGCCACTGATTTGTAAATATTGATTTTATAATGTTCAATAAAACGCTCCTCTATGTTCGCTGTCTAGTTGCAAAATGTATTTTGCTTTCGTCTTTTATTTACCCCCCTCATTCAGATGAGACCAGGGTTATTTCTTCATACAACATACTTGTAGGATGTCTGAGTGGAATGTGCACTCCCTTGAGGTTTTGTAAAAATCCACTCACTGGGTAATGCAATCTATGTGTAAGAGTTGTCAACTTGCAAATCTTATTCAAATTATTTCATTATGAGATAAGCAAATGAAATTGTAATTAATCTGGTACAGTAATAACCAAAAATAATTTATAGATTTATCACAGAAATATTTGAACCTTACATTTATTTATACAATGTGAGAAATAAATTACATAAAATTATAATAAAATTTCTCTCATTTGTTTTGGTTTTGATGACTTTTTCAGACATGATTAATTGGAATGTTATTAAAAATAATTAATTTCACATTAATGTACAATTATTGAGTGAAGAAATTATTTATTTATTTATTGGTGTCTAAGGTCACATATTTTTGCACAATGGCTAATCATGATCACAACATGAGTCTCAACTCATGACCAGGGTTGAGCGTTAATAAGCCGTGTTGCCCATTTAAGAGAGGGTTTGCACCTCCCAAGCATTGATGACTGGGTCCTATTTTATCAGTAAAACAGAGCGTGTTTACCGCTGTGGACAGGCACGGCTTCACTTCCTGGGGTTTCTGCGGGGAAGTGGAGAAATAATACAGATAAACTGTTTTTTTTTGTGGTAATTCTATAATTTAATTTAATTGTTGTTATTGTAACTTTAATTCTTAACATGACAGTAATTTATTGAATTTCTGATATAAAAAAAACAGTAATGACACGACTAAATAGATTGAAGAAATAATACAAAGGAAATATTTTTGTGGTAAATCTACAATTTATTTCAATTATTACTGTAGCTTTAATTCTTAACATGTTAATTATTTTCTTGAATTTCTCATCAAAATACGGTGGAAAACCAATATTTATTTATTGGTGTTTAAGGTCACATATTTTTGCACAATGGCTAATCTTGACCACAACTAGTCCAAACATGTCCTGAAAGTCCGTAATATAATTTTTTGGTTTGGTATGTTCTTTCAAAGAACGTACCAAACCCAAAAATTATATTACGGACTTTCAGGACATGTTTGGACAAGACCACAACATGAGTATCAACTCATGACCACGGGTGAGCATTAATAAGCCATTTTGCCCATTTTAGAGAGGGTTTGCACCTCCCAAGCATTGGTGACTGGGTCCTATTTTACCAGTAAAACAGAGCGTGCTTACCGCAGTGAACAGGCACTGCTTTACTTCCTGGGGGTTCCCACGGGGAAGTAAAGGAATAATACAAATAAAATGTTTTTTGTGGTAATTCTATAATTTAATTTGATTATTGTTATTGTAACTTTAAATCTTAACATGACAATAATTTATTGAATTTCTGATAAAAAAAAACAGCCAAGACACTAAATAGATTAGAGATAAAGAAATAATACAAAGGAAATATTTTTGTGGTAAATCTACAATTTATTTCAATTATTACTGCAGCTTTAATTCTTTAGTTAAATTATTTTCTTGAATTTCTCATGAAATGAAGTCATGGCTGCTTTAAAGCAGCCATGACTTGATTTAATGAAAATGCAGTGGGAAAACCAATACATTGTATTTATAAAAAAAGATATCAAGGATTTGTAACTTAAACTATTAAATGTTTGATGTAAAATACAGTAAGAATCAAAATAAATTGTAAGTTTACAACAAGATTATTTATATTTTATTGTACATTAATAATACAGAACAGGTCAAAATTAGTTGTAGAATAACTGCAATAAAGTAGGTACATGCATACTGCTGCTCCTGCACTGATAAGATCACAATCTGACATCATTTTCCGGAAGGCTAGCAGTGAGAGCTCTCCAGAAAATGATGTCAGCTTCTGGTCTTAACAGTGTAGAAAGAGAAAGATACATAGTTTATCGTAGTTATTCTACAACTTATTTTGACTTGTACTGTACTAGATACTGATATAATTTATTGTAAAGTTTTCACACAGAGAAATGATGTCAGAAGGTGATATTATCAATATAGGAATTTTCTTGTTGTTATTCTACAACTTAATTTGACTTTTACTGTAAATGTTAATATTATACAAATCACATTTATTCTCCTCTTAGTATCTGGATTTTATTTGACTCCACGGAACCTACAGCTAGAGTTCTGTTACATGAATTATAATTTATACACCAGGCATAATCCATTAATTGTTGTTGATTTGATAAAATTGTACGGACATATTGACCATCTTTAGTAAATTGAATGATGTGCCCGTTACCACAACAACAGACATACACATTCCCTACACTATCACAACATAAACCACTCGGTGACAGTAAATTTGTGTGCGTGACTATATTAATGACTGTCTGTAAATCTTTAGTCACAATAACCACTCTATCATCACCGTCTGACACGAAGATATAATTATTGTTGTCAGTCGTTGTTACATAAAGTGGTTCATTAAATATTTTATTTGATTTATTTATAATTTTGTTGTTATCATTTATATTTCTGACAACTTTATCTTTGTAGAAAGTAATAATAAAACTATCATCCATTGTACAGATTCCATGACATCTGTCTGACAGTTGAATCTGAGAATGAAATGTTAATGATTTTATGTTATATTTTATGATTTGTTTTTTGTTGGGAATTGTAACAACCACACTATTCCTATAAACACACAGATCCCTGGGATAATCTGGTAAATCAATATATGTAATTAGTTGACCTTGTGAATTTATGTGATATAATTTGTTGGGGATTCCTGTCGCTACTAACATCTCTCCATCTGTATCGGATATAAACTTTATACTACGGATATAACAACCCTCACAACTCAACTCTCTGTCGAATACAAACTGTTTGACGGGTCGTTCATTATATGTTGGATCGGCAGTCAAAGCATGACCTTCGGCACTGGGTCGTTTGGTCCCGAAGTTCATGTTTTGACCTTGGTGTAATGACGAAATAGAAATAACTTGTTCCAGACTAGAATCTATATTTTTAATAATATCTACATTTTCTTGAATCGTGTTATCATTAATTTCAAACAATAACTCACTCATTTGATTCAAATTATCCTTAATACTGTTAATCTCATCGTTATGACGTGGTGGAAAGTTAATGAAATCTTCTGGTCCATATTTTCTGTTATCTTGACTCGAGTGTGACGTAATATTACTCGGTTCTCGGTTTTCGTATTCGTTTGTTGAAGAAGGCGTGAATTGTTGAGATTCCATTATGTTCCGATGTAACATTTCTCCATCATTTGTAACATTCCCAACTTTTTCCTTCAGAGCAAGATATTTATCAAATGATGCATGAATTCGAGACAGTTCATCTTTCCGAATTTTTTCAAGTTTTTCAAGGTATTTCGTCTCAGCTTTTACCAGTTTGTCCTTAATTAACTTGAAAATATTTTCAATCTTTACTTTGTCAAGATCAAGACGGGAATTAACTTTGGTCAACTGATTTCTCAATTCATCTTCTCTGACATCAATGTCGGATCGAATACGTTGGACTCGTTTCATATATTCATTAAAATTGGATTTTATATCAGCCATCGTGATCAGAGAGTCAGAACAATTTCTGTGATT
This sequence comes from Pictodentalium vernedei, assembly GCA_031216915.1. NCBI lineage: Eukaryota > Metazoa > Mollusca > Scaphopoda > Dentaliida > Dentaliidae > Pictodentalium > Pictodentalium vernedei. The sequence goes on along the minus strand of CM062297.1, from coordinate 873,659,070 downwards.
TTCTCGAATGCAGATTTGACAGCAAATTTCTTTGTGACGGTTACAGAAAAAATCAAATTCTTTGTGATGCTTTTGACAAATATGTCCGATATTTTGTTGACTGTCGTCTTCGATTGCCAGACATGTTCCCTCATTCTCTCCCTCGGTGTTATTGTTTCTTGATGATGCCATTATTTCGGTTTGTTGTTTTTTACAAATGATTTGAATATATTGATACTAGTGGTGAAGAATGTCTACAGTGAACAAGAAATCAACTTTATAACGATGTGAAACGTTCGAAGACCAACGCCCAAAAGGAAGTTATAAAACCAGTTGTAAGTTGAAATACAAGTTTATTGATCACGTGATTTATTACACAGTAACCTTTACTCTTTGTATAATATTAACTTGTCATTTCGTCCTACATTCAGTGGTCCACAATCTAATACACAGAAATCAGAAAAAGGTGCGCAGAAACACGTACTTAAATACCCTTTGATATTAGCGCGACATAAATTGTATCCGATATTCCCATGAAGTTAGTTTGAAACTCTACAGGAGTGAGAGGGGGTGGAATTTTCATGAGTTTATTTGGTTTACGTTTGCAAAATAGAACTTAGACAGAAATTTTATATCTAAATTTTATCTCTCATGTGAAAACATGTTTTAGATTGATATCCAGATAGGATAAATTAACCCGTTTTGAAAGCCATTTGAAATGGTCGAATTTGGATACTATTACAACATTAACCACTCAGTGACAGTAAATCTGTATGTGTGACTATATTAATGACTGTCTGTAAATCTGTAGTCATAGTAACCACTCTATCATCACCGTCTGACACCAAGATATATTTATTGTTGTCAGTCGTTGTTACATAAAGTGGTTCATTAAATATTTTATTTGATTTATTTATAATTTTTTTGTTATCATTTATATTTCTGACAACTTTTTCTCTATGGAAAGTAATAATAAAACTATCATCCATTCTACAGATTCCATGACATTTGTCTGACAGTTGAATCTGAGAATGAAATGTTAATGATTTTATGTTATATTTTACGATTTGTTTTTTGTTGGGAATTGTGACAACCATAATATTTCTATAAACACACAGATCGGAAATATTTCGACAATGCTGTTAAAATCTGTCAGAAAATTTTGAGCTCTGCACCAACAAACACTGAAACTATACATCTATTTTAAGGGAGCCGGGGGGGGGGGGGGGGGTGTCTATTTATATTGTCGCGCATTAAAAGTTTGGCGCGTTCAATCGAAAGAGGCCAATGACTGACTGAAGAAATTCCATTTCTTAGATGTCGCATTCCTGGCGTTTAGAGACCACGCTGCCGCAAAAAAACCTTAAAACAAATCACTTCTATTTACACCCCCGCACACGTGGCTGATTTTTTACACAGGGGAAGTTTAAACCATCGCAAACAATAAATCACTGCTCAAGAAACGAAATTTTTTGGCGTTTTCAAATAAGAAGGAGTCTCTAGGGACACGGGGTGGGGGCTCCTAAAAAATCGCGCTTTTTTAAATACCGCTGTTTAAACTCCCGCGCACGTGGCTAAATTGTTGCACAGAGGTAGCGACACTCTCCGCAAATAATACACCCACTGCTTAAGAAATCAAATTTTCTGGCATTTTCAAATAAGAAGGGGTTCCCATGGATGTGGGGTGGGGTCAGTGATATCAACTTTGATTTATATTCCGATACAGATATCATATCGCCTGCATACAAACAATTTGAACCTTCTCAAGTAATCTACTGCTGATTTGGAAACAGCATTAACTGACGTTTTCAGAGCGGGAGAGGTCTCCAGGAACGCATTTTACGGTATGTGGGGTGGGGCATATCAAATTACATTTATTCACACTGCCACGCACATGGCAGATATTTGGAATGTGGGTGGGGATGGGTTCTGTAAGATCTCGTTCCTTTACACTCCCATGTATGTCCCGAATTTCTATATAACGATCATTCAAACTTCATCAATCAACGACGGGCGCTATTTTTGACAAACGAAATTTGATGGCGTTTTCATATAAGGGGTCTCCAAGGACGTGGTGAGCACCTAAGATGTTTTTTATCTACACAGCCTTTAACCCTTTACCAAATGAATAGCCTGCATCCGTCGGCGTAATTTGCAAATTGAGCAGTTGAAAACATTTTTTTTAAAACATTTCAATAAAACCATATCATGTTACCCCTCATTGGAACGAGCTCATCGAGCTCGTTCCAATGAGAGGTCACATGATATGGCTTTGTTGATATTTATTGGAACAAAATTAAAAAATAGTAATTAAAATAATAAATTTTGATTTTCTCTGTGTTAGACAAAGGGTTAAGCTGTATATATAGCTGAACAATACACGTACTCCCGTATAACTCCCACGCGAACAAGTTTTAATGGGAACGAAATTCAAACTCAGACAGGGATTAAAAATCAGATCCGTCCATATTCGATCTTGATTCACTACTCTCCTCATCAGATATATCCTCCATTACCTCAATTACTTCTCCACCCTCGGATGGCTGATAGGGAATAACCGATTCTGACAGCTGTTGACAATCAAACCAGATTATAGAATACGTGTTATTTATTTTCTCCCATCCACTCTCCGGGTGTTTTGGCATGTTTGATAGACTGCATGGTGCCACATATGAGCAACACAATTTGCTCTCTTAATCCTGGGGGTTGGGGGAGGACAAAATGTGCAGTACACAATGCCTTGTTTGAATTCGATCTTCCAGGGCGCCCTCCCACCCTAAACCGCAAGATTTTTTTTCATTTTCCGCATATATTTTCCGGACACTTAGAACACTCACCCCATTTCCCGCAGTAAATATTTTCCGATATATTTTGGACACCCACCCCTCTCAGCATCATATATCAAATTGTTTAGCACTTTTCCAAAGTTTTTTGCCTTGTCAAGATGTGATAATATAATACATAGATTGTGATGTATTCAGCTGGTAATATCTTGTATTATTCAATGTGTGATATATGTATCAGTTTATATTTTTATTCAGTTTTTTTTCGAAGGGCCAACTCGGGTTCATGTGTCCTAAAATGACTTTTTTTTATAAAACTAACTGCATGATATTCCTTGTGTCAAATACCTATGTAAAATCTCGGGGACACATAACACAGGGTATAAGCAGTCAGTCGGCTGAAACGGAATTTGTGAGCTGTCTGGCGAGACTTCCCTAACTGAAACGTCGAAAATAGAAAAATTACACACGTATTACTGGTCATTTTTGTGAGATTGTATCTATTTAGTGGATGTACGTAGAAACACCAGCCTACACACAATAAATTGAAACTAAATATGCTGAGACATATTTGGTGAAGTTTACGGGAAAACAAACTGCTTGGTCAGCAACAAGTGGAATCGCCCATTCAAGAATGCATGGTCAGTTCAGTTCTCATGTCGACGATTCCACGTGTTGCTATTTTTAGTAGAGACGCTAGCTTTCTTTATTTCAATTCAGTGTTCCCGAAGTCAGAACGAATTTCGGTCCAGTCAAAAACAATTTTAATTACAATCAATGTTTAGTGATTTCTGTGTGTTACAATCATGGCAACTTTGGAAGAATTATCCGTTGGTGCATTGTCGCCACGCAATGATGACTTTGTTGGGTTTGTTAATGCAAAAGCATTAGAAACAGAAAGGACACCTTCACCTGTGGATTCTATATTCAGTGCGACGATGTACCCCCACCGGACACTTCAGAGCAAGGGGCTCCTGTTTTGTGTTTAACAAGAGGGAGGTCAAGAACGCGCCGGTTATCCTCTCTCCCGGGGTATGATATTCCACGAGATGAACGCCGGGCACGCTCTTTCCAAGACAGACGGCAAACGGAAGACAGTCAAAATTTTCACACGGCTTCACATTCGACAGTGCCCGGTGATCTGCTTCGCAATCGGAACTGTAACAATAGCAGGACGGCTCTAGGAAATTCTTCAACACCAAGTGGCTGTGACTATCACATTCGCAATTTAACGGTACCACAGTTGAGGGACAAATTAAAAGAGGTGGGCATACATGCGCCATCTGCGCAGAAAGCTTTCTTAGTGCAGCTTTACAAGGACAATGTGGAACGTCCAACTGAAATCAATCAATCTCCCGGACACTCTTATCAAAAAAAAGATAATGTGACGGAACCAATTCGGGAATCTGACGCCGTTCCGCCTCCAATTAGTGAAATGCGAACAGGTTCATTCGAGGACACTTCTGCCACAAACCAATCCCACGTGGATAACACCGTAGAGCTGAGGAGGCTCGCTAAAGAGCTCAGCGGCTTAAAAGACTGTTTTAACTCTTTTGTCCAGTCAGCTGCGTTGCAGAGTGAGGGGAATTTCTCTGCCCACCCATCCAATGGAGACAGGACGGCTATCAACTGCGACGAGGCAGTGGGCCGGTTTCGAGGCGCACCGACCAGAGAGACTTTCCCGTTGGGACCAACCCCAAATATTCATGCAGGGCTTTCATTTACGGCAAATGACCGACAGCCCGTATTTCGTCAGGACTCCAGTGTGCCTCTACTTTCGTCTCCGGAAGAGGGCTTCACCGTATCCACAGCCCTGGATCCAGCACGTCCGAGATTTAGACAGCAGCAATACCCCAATGCACCTTTCCACTTCCAGGACCGAGGATCGTCAACTCTGCCATGGGACTCCAGTGATCATCTGAACTGTAGGTTTAGTACATGTAATGAAAGCATTTGCTTGGATAGCCTCAATCATGACATTGAGGTTATTAGTCCCTCACTCAAAAAGGCCATACTGGAAGGAAGGGATGTCAACCTGGCCAGTCTCCTGATTCCCACTTTTGAATTTGGAAGTCAGAGGACTGTCGAGTTTGGCAACCTGGCCTTCCATCTAAAAGACGGTGACACTAGATTAAATAAAAGTCTGACAATTTCAGAATTTATCATGGCCTTCACCATTTATAAGAATGTCATGTGCGAGGTATATCCTTTTAGGAGGTCCGAACTTGACGCTTACGAGAAGATGCTTGTGACACTGCATCATCAGTACGGGGTTTTTGGCTTTTATGAGTTTCACAAAGCGTTTTCAGCGGAGGCTGCAGCATGGTTACAGCAGAGAAATGTCCTCGTGGACTGGTCAAGAGGCAGCCAAGAGCTGAAGCAGCGCATTTTTTCAGGCGTGACACATAACAGGTGTGACGTCTGTGAAATCACTACGCACAGGACAAATTTTGTCCAAAAATTCTGTCAGTTGGCCAGTCGGACAGGGGTGCTTCTCTGCCGTCGTTTGCACACAAGCAGAAAGGTTCGGATTACAACAAATTTCCTAGGACCGGTCATGTTGACAGCAAAGGCCGCAGGCGTGTTACACACCTGGGTGTAGAAATATGCAACAATTTCAATGGCGAGTCTGAATGTGTGCGGCCCAATTGTACTATGCTCCACGCATGCCTGCAGTGTAAAGGGGACCATGCTTCTCAAAATTGTCAGAGGTCTGCAGCACACAGCCCAATAAAACCTGTTAATTCGGGAGGATCGAGGAGTGGTGTGGTTTCGGTGTCGAGGCATAACACGGCTAAGTGACTAAACGAGGGACATAGCTCTCTCTCTTTGAAGGCAACAACTCCAATTGACGTGGACCAGCTGGAGAGAGAGTTGACAGACCACCCGGATAGGCAGTTTGTTAGCTTTCTGTTGGCAGGCTTACGTTATGGCTTCGATACTGGAATTTCATCGCCGCCCGAGACTACCTGGGAATGTAAAAATTTGCTTTCGGCTTGAGCGGATCCCGAGTTTGTTGATGAGGCATTGGGGATTGAAATTGATAAAGGCTTCCTATTAGGCCCATTCTATACACCTCCCTTTGAAATGTTTCGTATAAGTCCAATTGGGGTAGCAACTGGAAAGTACTCTGGGAAGAAACGCATCATAGTCGACCTATCGGCCCCACGTAACAACACTGATCATACAAGTTTAAATGAGTTGATCGACAAAGAAGAATTTTCCCTAAATTATGTCACAGTAGGCGATGCGATAAAAGTTATACAAAAACTGGGTATGGGGAGCTGGATGTGTAAAACAGATATAGTGGATGCCTTTAAGCTAATTCCAATTCACCCCTCCCTGTGGCATCTACACGATATAAAATGAAGGGGGGGGGGGGGGGAGGATATTATTTTTTTTGCAGATTAGTTTTTGGATGTCGGGGCAGCCCCAAGTTATTTGATCAGCTGTCTTCAGCGATTTGTTGGATTGCTGAACACAACTATCAGATATCTAATATTTTCCACCTCTTTGTCAGGACACATGAGGCCCCGTAAGGCCTGGGCTGACGTGGGGTTATTTAGTCCCGCTGATGAAATTGCGGGAAAATTAGACCAACGTGGAGGGTCGGAATCCAAGTGTCGCGAACTCGGCGCTGGGAGCTGAGTTAGACCGACGCCGTGATTCCTTCTCTTACAAATTGGCCTGAAATAGGTTCGATTTCCGTTAGGTGTGATTCCTAATCACTTCAAGCTGTGTAATGGAAAGAATTATTTAAAGTAACAACGATTCTTTTATTTACACATAAAAATAAAGCCGTTTCAATATTTCAACAATCAACAATTCGATTCTTTTCACAGAAAATGGGTTGCTAGGGTTAAATAATTATCAACAATTATATAGTCATTCTATAGCCCTGTACTGGCACTATAGTCTACACACTGGAAATGTTACTACCGTGAGCTCGCCATAAGAGCTTCACAAATATCTTATTTATATTACGGAGAGCTCGCCATAAGAGCTTCACAAATCTGAAATGTTATTACCGTGAGCTCGCCATAAGAGCTTCATCCGCTTAGGCTCAAATGTCAACGTCTGCGCGTAATTGTACCTCTGGCTGTCGGAGGGTTCCGCCCAGCAATGTTTGTCATCTATAAAGCCACCGTACTTCTGTTTTGGGTCACATATTGTCTACTCATAGCTTATGTGCCTTTTGAAAGTCCTCCGTGAAAGTCCTATTGAAATGTTCACTGTTCCTGGTTGAATTCACGATTCACAAATGCCCCTTTTTGTGCTAGGGCGAAACTGTCACTCACACCGATCTCCAGTCGGTATTACGATGCTTCGACAGCAAAACAAACTACTCACAACGAAATCAGTCTGACGCTTCAAAGGGTTAATACGCACATTACAATTAACCTACACTTCTGACTATTGCAGGCTGATACCTGCTACTCGACAATCTAAACTTTAACGTTTCACCTTGGGTTTTCCTTCTCAACGAATTTGGCACTGTAGCCGCCTATCAACCTTAAGCTAAATCAATCGTGGAATGCACTGACTGGCGATTCCAGCCGTTTCAGGGTCCTGTGATCGAAGGTACCCCTATGCCAGGAAACAGAGTCCGCCTGCCCTGGACTTCACCAACGTGTGTGTGACCCCAAGTGCGTGTCTAATGCTCTGCTCTTCAAGATATATATACTTTTTACCCTAAACTGTGAGGTGGACAGACGCTCATCTGTCCATCTGCCAAAACGGTGGGATATGACGTATATCGAGGCAGAATCAATACAAGTCATCTCGCGCGTGACTTAACGGTGATTTCACTTGTCGAGAGAACCGATTCGTTCCTGCCACTCATTGCTGTATTAACGATCAGGTGACGACATGACATACATTTCTATCATTTAGAATCTCGTTTCTCAATTGGCCGTGACGATATCCTGCCACCAACCGATTACGTCTCGTAAGACTCGCGACTACTGTATAAATTAAATGAGAGTAGGCCTTATCTAACATACCGTTTCTCCCCTGGGTCCCTGCCCTGAAGCTGGATATACACCACGAGTGTTTTTTCCATGTCCAGCTTCACAGAGAAGTGAAATTCACATAGGTTTTTCGCCTTGATACGGAATATCTTTTGAACTTACAATATCTTTATATGTGAGGCCCCTTGCCCCTATATTTAGGCTGGCTTTGCTCTGACACTCTTACTATTAACCCTCCTGATTCCATTCCAGAACGAACAATGGCACTCCTGACCAAAATTTTCAATTCATTAAAAATTCCAATTGCCCCTCACAAAACACTAGGTCCCGCAACCTCTTTAGAATATCTGGGTATCATTCTTGATTCTGAGAAAATGGAAGCCCGTCTCCCCCGGGATAAACTTAATCGGCTTGTTGGAAAGATAGAGCATTTCCTAAATAGCCGAACTTGTACCAAAAGAGAGTTATTGTCCCTGTTGAGGTGTCTAAATTTCGCTTGTACATGCATTGTTCCTGGCAAGTCATTTGTTTCGTACTTAATTGCATTGTCTACTAAGGTTCGAGGTCTGTTCGACACTGTAGTCCTGAATAGTGAATGCCGAAAAGACCTTCGCATGTGGTACCAGTTTTTAGCAGAATGGAATGGTAAGTCCTTCTTTCTGGATGCTCATTTAACATTTACAGCTGAGTTCAACCTATTCACTGATGCTTCATCAACCTTGGGATTTGGTGGATACTTTAATGGTCGATGGTTTCGGGGAACATGGCCCAAATCACTCGTGACCCTTCCTAGTGTGGGTAGCTCGCAGTCTATGGCCCTGTTAGAGTTGTATCCTATTGTTGTCGCGGCAAAACTTTTGGGCAATGAATGGTGTAAGAAACGAGTTCTATTCCATTGTGATAATGAGGCCACGGTTCACATTATCAGAAAGGGTCGCTCGAAAACCTTGAAAATTATGCATTTGATGAGAAAATTAACCTGGTGGGCCGCTAAATATAATTTTGCTGTGTATGCACAACATGTGCCAAGTGCCGAAAAACGACATTGCTGATACTCTCTCTCGTTTTCAGATGCAGCGTTTTCGGGATTTAGCTCCAGAAGCTTGCCAACACCCAGAAGAGATTCCAAATTTGTTGGACGATTCCACTCTTTAAAATTCGGGGTGCGTAACCTACTTCACTCAGCTTTGACAGAGAGCACCCATTCTGTTTATTCCTCGGGCCTGAAATGTTTCCGCAAGTTCTGTGTCATGTATGGTTATTCGACAAATAGGTTTCCAGTAATCAGTGAAGAAGTACTTCTGTATTTTCTTGCTTATTGTCAATCTGTTTTGCATCTTAAATACACCACAGTGAAACTTTATTTGGCAGGCATCAAATTTTCCTATCTGCAAGCAGGTTTGTCTAACCCTTTCGCACTTTCAGATGGCACCCCCTTTCATCGGCTACAAATTACGCTGCGTGGTTTTAAAAAACTGGCGACATCTCCTCTCAAACCTCGTCTCCCAATCACCTTCTCAATACTTAACAATCTATTTTGGGCTTTAACGAGGGGTATTTATGGACCATTCACAGACCTATTATTACAGACCGCCTGCTCTGTTGCCTTTTTTGGTTTTTAACGATGTGGAGAATTTACGTCTCAAAATGAATCTGTTGATATGTCTGTACTTGAGGCTCAAGATGTCAAATTCTCTCCAGAGTACCAGATGTGCGTTGTAAAACTAAAGTCGCCAAAGACAGACCCTTTTAGGCAAGGTATTGATTTGAAACTGTTTGCCATTCCACATCCCATATGTCCGGTGCGTCTTCTAAAAAAATATCTGAAAGCTAGGCTCCAGTTTGAAAGTCATGGTCCTCTTTTTATAACTAGGGATGGTCGTTTCTTGTCTAGGTCGTTCTTTATTAGGCATTTGAAGTCTATCTTGAATCAACTCGGTTATAACTCTTCGTATTATTCTGGTCATTCGTTCCGCATCGGAGCCGCCACATCTGCTGCGGGGGTTAAATAGAAGACCACATGATAAAAACGCTCGGACGATGGTCCTCATATTGCTATGTGAGATACATCAGAGCCTCTGATAAGTCAATTCAGGCAGCACAATATGCTCCGATGTATCACACTTAGCTCTTTTAAAATAAAAATTGACAAAGTCTTAAATCACAGATATTTACAGCCGGATTAAGGTTGGCGATATTTTAAAGCTAGTTTATGGATGCGGCATTGCGACCACAGATGCAGTCTCTTCGCGATCAGTTCTAAAACTAACAAGCAGCATATCAGTTTGAGATTTAATGTTGAATAGTTCTCAAATTCCGTTTCTACATAGTTCTATAATGTATCAGAGCGAAGTGGTGGAGAGTGTTGACCGGATCGCGACTTGGTTGGGATCGGATTGAAATTTCTCTACTTGCATTCTTGGTCGCAATGTTTGCCAGACATGAATCTCATAACATAACGGGTAAACTTCTTATTCCACTATCACCGCTTTGTGTGAAGAGAAAGGACAGCTATGAGTTGAAAGTAATGTGTAGCTAACAAATTCTACTTGTGTATTGAAAGTGTCCAACTTCCTTGGGCGTATACAGGTACATGTTGTGTGGATATTGTGTTTCAGTGTAGAGATGATTCATTGTTTAGCAAATGCAATTTGTAATATTCCTGTTAATATGTGGTGTATATAATAACATATGGACTCGATCCATTCTGAATGATGACGCAATGAACTGATAAGACATTAAGACATTTAGAGACAACGGCAAATTAATTGCGTTCACAAACAGTAAAATTTGAACATTAACAGTGCGTGTGTGCATTATGTTAGGAATTCACAAGATTTGATTGACCTCATTTAACTTAGCCAGTGGTACATGTACATGTATTCTCGACCAGTGTATCACAGAATGCCGATGGCAAATACTATGAATATTTCTGGGGTGGGCAATAATGTGATAACTTACGTCATGCATGCATGTGATGAAGTTGTTATGAACAAAGAGGCACTATTAACACGTATATTAGGACCTGTTGGGAAAGGCAGTGTTTGCTGCCAGGTACAGTGTTAGAGTTTTACATACATGTATGTATATATATACGCGTGCATATATAAATACAACATGTCCAGAGGGTGGCATAATTATGCTTACCATAATGTGGGAACATAGGTTGGGTGTGGGGTTGGAATTAGGGATGGAGGCCACGGGATAGAAGGACAGAGAATGGGAGTGAACAGAACAATTTGATTGAATCTTTACCCAACGACCAGACTGCTGGATTGAGAAAAGTAAACATTACTGGTAGGCTTCTACACAGTTTGGCCACATACATCACCTGATTCATTTCACACAAATGAATCAGGACGATTATTCAGCCTACCAACAACAACAACAACAACAACAACGTCTTATCAGACCACTTTGTCGGGCCCTTACCAGGGGGCCGGACCATCTCAACTACTTCACTCAATCAGCTGGGCTCTTACCAGGGAGCCGGGCGCTCTAGCCTAACTGTGTAGTCCAGTCTGCTTATGGCAAAAATAAATAAATATAGAATAAAAGATATAAGTCTAACTCAATTTCTTTTCAGTTTGTTTTCATCCATAAATTGAAACTAAATATGCTGAGACCTATTTGGTGTAGTTTATGGGAAAACAAACTGCTTGGTCAGCAACAAGTGGAATCGCCCATTCGAGAATGCATGGTCAGTTCTGTTCTGATGTCGACGATTCCTAACTCAATTTCACTCAGTCTAACTCAATTTCTTTTCAGTTTGTTTTCATCCATAAAGAGAATAGTTAACTGTAATTTCTAGAACAAACTGAGGTCCGTTTCTGTGTGGATTTGAATCTAAAAATATATAGAATTTGTTCACTTGTCTCTCAAAATGCTTAAAAGAGTCACTTTCCACTTCATTCGGAACTTCATACGGAAAATCTGTAACACATGAATCTTAAACCGGGCTAACATCTTGGACCACTGCAGTCTTCCTGACTGTACGACTAACTACGAAGTACCTGTCCGACTAACTGAAATGTACACAATATTTTTTTACCGCCTAACTATACTAATATCACTGTAAGGATCCCGGTATATCTGGCAGTGTTTCTCCGCTTTGTGGGTTAGTCATGCCCTACTGGTAGAAAATTAAGTTATTAACTTCATAAACACTAGTAATATATATTTCGTCAACAGTTTCACTGGAATCTTGGAAAATTCGGTAGTGCCAATTTGCCAATGTAAACTAGTTCTGCCATACCGAGACACACTCGTGTAATATTTGATATTCAATCAACATGTCAATATCCCGGGAAAACACGGGACTTATATTTCAACGAAAGGTTTGATTTTAATCACATGTTTTGTAGCAGAATTCTCATTTGGATTCTCACTAAGGGGAACGAAATATAAACCCTGGGTTTTCGAACACGGTGTTAATAAAAGTTTATTTGTGTCGGAGCACTAGTTATTTGGATTTTTCTCTTTTATTGGATAAAACGTAGGTGTGTAGTAATAACCAATGGTTCATTAAGACAGAGAGGCGAAGACATTGGAGATATGCAGAGATAAAGAGAAGCAGAACGATAGGGGTGGAGAGAGAGAGAGAGAGAGAGAGAGGGTGGGGGTGGGGGTAGACCTGGAAAACAGCTAACTTTTGGTTAATTTACCATGAATGGATTTAAGGGGTTATGATTAGATATAGTCAGAAGTGTATGCCGATGCAATAAACACTTGTTAAAACAAGCCCACCGGACCGCATCATCCCTTCCCATTTATTTAAGTCATTTAAGCAAGTTTCTACAGAAATTAAATCCGAAAAGATCAGGTGAGGGATACGTCCTGCAGAGTGTACTAATGGAATTGTTGACAATTTATATGCCGAATTCAAGATTGCCGACTACTGCACTGTTTTTTTATCGAAATTCAGAAAAAATAGCTCCCATGTAGACATCACACCAAAACTACATATGAAATGTGAAACAAATTGGGTGAGATACGTAGCTTTTGGTGTATGGTAATGAATTGTTCACACTTTATATGTCAAATCCAAGATGATGGAAGAAATTTCCTCATATTGCACCAAGTTAAAATTTGGGCTCCTACAGGGAGCCCAAATATTAAACCAGAGACTTGATTTGAACCAACTTGAATCTGACCCCCCCCCCCCCCCCCCCAGAGATGTTAGGTTCCGCTCTACAGTTTCGCACCATTGCACAGAGGTGAAATTCTGTAAGCATATGGCATATGTTGAAACTAATGCCAAGTATGATTACATGAGACTGTTTATTGGACATGGATCAGGTGAGAGATGAGAACTGAAGGTGTACTAATGGAATTGTTGGCAATTTATATGCCAAAATCAAGACGTAATATAAATTTGAATTCCATTAGTACACCCTACAGGTCGCATCCCTCACCTGATCGTGACAAGAGAATTTGAAGTTTTGGTCCTACAGTTGGAGTCTGGTGCATAGGGGTAAATTAACAGATGAATTATGGGAAACAGTGGCTTTGAAAAACCGGCTACTTTTTTAAAAAATGTTATTTTTACTCCCGTGTTTTACCAGGCATGCAACTAAAATGAGAGAGAAACACGAATTTATCACATTTTAGAAGCAGGGGGTAATATGCTCCAGGGTTCGGTCGGTGAGTGGGGATAGTGGGAAATGCTACTTTTGAGGCTGCTGAGAGGCTGACTGATTGATATCGGCATTTTTCATACAGTTTTGTAGGTTGAAGTCTTGCCTTTGACAATACAATAAAGTATTTCATCCATATTCACATTATTTATTTCTTCTTAGTTAGATAGTGTTACATGTATATGTTTTAGTGGATTGTGGGAAATGTAATACAAAATATTTACATTTTAAGAGAGTGTAAGGCATGTCATTTTAGGAAATGCCTGGAAAACTGTGGAGCAGAACCCTATATACCAAATATCAAAAGATTCTGACTGGTGGATCTCAAGAAGAAGATTATTAAAGATTATACCCCATGTTTCACCAAGTTAAAGTTCGGCCCCCATAGGAAGCTCAAATATTAACCGAGGGACTTGATTTGAACCAACTTGAATCAGACACCCGTAAAACACCAAATATTAAACGATTTTGACCAGTGGCTCCGGAGAAGAAGATGATTTTTAAAGTTCATTCTCCACACTGCACTAAATTATCCCAGCTCCGGTATTGAGCCCAAATATGAATCGAGGGGCTTAATTTGAACACAGTTGTATATAATCCCCCCCCCCCCCCCCCCCACACACACAAACACACACCCTGTGGATGCTATATACCAAGATTCTGATCAGTGGTACTGGAGCAGAATTTTTTTTAAATTTTAGCAAAAACGCGCTTAGTCGGCATTTTTCGAAGCGCCCCCTCCCCCTCCGCGCCCTACAGAACACCCTGACACAACCAGTGACATTTGTTCATTCCATTCTACTGGTCCTAATGATGTTTCATACCAAATAACAGTTCTCTGTTCGGTGTGGTGCGGGAAGTATGGGCATCTGGAAATATCTCTATTTTATAGCTTCTGGGATTCCCACGGGAACACGGGGAAGTTTTTGCGTGAGTTAAGTACTTATGACTCAATAATACCACATACTAAATTTGGTTCAAATCGGACCATGGACTCAGAAAATAGAAATTTGGGGCAGGCCCAAAAATCTTGCCCCTCCCATTACAAAGGCAAATATTGCCCCACGAATATCAAAAGGAAGCTCCATACCAAATATCAATGTACCCACTGGTTCATGAGAGAAGACTTTTTTAATTTTGGAGCATTTTCCTCCTCCCCAAGATATGCAGTACATGTATATGATAAAAACTGGGAAATTGGTAATCAATTTTCCAGGACAGCCATAAATTAAAACTGCTTATCAATTTTTTAAAAACAAAAAATACTCTGATTGTACAAATGTACCCACTGGTTCATAAGATTTTAATACATTCTTGGAGGATTTTCCCCCACCCGGTGCCCCCCCCCCCTCCCTATGGAGCTGGGCACGTTGAGTTCAAGAAAAATGCTATACCCCTCAACACCAAAACTTACACAAACTTTCACTTGAATTGGCCCAAGGATTTTGGAGAAGCCCAAAACATGGTATTGACAGACGACGAAGGGACTTTGGACAGAGAGCGATTAGATAAGCTCTGCTTAACTTCATCAAGGTGAACTAAAAACAGGACAGCGTTAGGGCTCGATTCAACTGGATTTGCATAGCGATTTTCGAATCAGTTTTCAGGCTCAGCTGTAGCTAAACAATTTCACATGACAAAAACATATAAATAATAGGAAATGCTGATCAAACTTTATCCAAGTTAGTAAACAACTGCTATTTAATGTTTTAGAGTTAAATCCACCCCTGGGTGGTGTTATTCTCAAAAATTAGCATTGAAATTTCGTTATTGTCTTCATTTGTGTCTAAAAACATAGAGTACGTGGAGAGTGTGTTATCACTAAATCACCCGCAGAGTGGAGATCCCACCCGAGGAATAAGTGCAAATTTGTTGCAAAGCATAACCAGCACCAGCAAAGTTTCAGCCACTGGACCTCCGGGTTAAACCCGGAGGTCCATTGGCTGAAACATTGCTTGTGTTTTCTGTCGATATGTACAAAATTTGAAAGTTATAGCTTGGGTGATAACTCCACTCCGCGGGTGATTTAGTTACAATCCACTCTCCACGTACTGTACATGTAGCTGATGACCCCTCATTTGAACGAGCTCATTCCAGTGAGGGGTCATAAACTACATACCTCGATCTACCAAGATAAAATAAGATAAAGCTTATTGCACGACCAAGAATAAAAAGATGTGGCATACATAAAACACACAAACAATTTAAATAAGCAATGGGTTAACCATGCGACACATATTATATGAGTAAACAGATTAAACAGGCTAATCTCATCTGTTACGGCACTCCTGTGAGTGGACATACAATGTATGAATCTCATTGACAATCAAAACTAATTAGATTATCATGCCATCAGGAAAAAGAAACATCGGTCGTTTTCACCAGCGGTATTGTACATTAACCTTTCGAAAGTGCTTATACGGTCATGACCACATTGAGCTCCATTCCCTCTACTGATGTCTGTGCGTCGGGTAATGGGTTACAAACCCACCGACCTCACGAATAACTTCCACATCTTCACAGGCAAATAGCAATGCAAATCTTTCTAGTTGCGCAGAAGGTGGAAGTGAGGAAGTCGCTTACTGACAAAGTTGATAAGCTCATTTCGAGAAACGCTGTATTCAGAACAGACAAAGAAAGAATGTAATTCATCTTCGACCGAATTTGTCTTACACTGTTTGCAGTGCCTCTGTTCCCTGGGTACTGGTGTCGGCTTTTGATAGCAACCCCGCTCTATCTCCAAGTCATGAGCGCTAATACGGAATCTGGTGACAAATCGTCTTTCCCTCTCGGGAAGGGTATCAGTATAAAACTCCCTACCAATATGTCAACTTAATTCGGCATTTCGTAGCTCCCCAAAGGAAATGTTTTGAGTATTACATTTTATCTATATTCCAATTTATGTTTTCAGTATTACAGTTAGTTTTATTGAGGAATTTAGGCATTATGATAACAATAATAAATACATTGTGATGAACAAAAGAATATCACACAATCACACAATCTACTAGTAGAACACCTGCCTCATTGATTATGTAAACATTTTTCTAAGTTTGTGACAGTGCATTATTCAGACTTCATTAATAAAATTTCAATCCTGCGATTCGCCACTACTAATGTAGTAGTAGGAAATACTGGATGGGGATGGAAGTTTTCTTTCCGAGTCAGTTTATAAATACTTACCCTTCGTGAGACGAATGATGGATAAAATTATTTTTGTCATTAATTCATTAATGTTAACCCTAACAATGTTTGTTTCGTGCTTTCCTCGAGAAAAAAATTGAACAAGGATGGAAGTTTTTTTTTTCCGAGTGAATCTCACTTTGTCATGGATTATTAGGGAATATAAAGGGCCCCGAACTGATTCATTTGGCAAAACGAGTAGAGAAAAACCCGTACTTCGTCAACATGGACGGTTCGGAGAAATTCGTTTCCTTTGAATAGTATAGCAACACGCATCGAGAGAGACAGATCAAACAAACGCGAAACACGTGCAGACATTCTTACACACTCTTAGTGGCTTTCTCTTTCTCGAGTCTCAATTAAAAATCTGTCTATGGTAGATTTTCACACAACGTCGCATCCGCGACGAGCATATTAATTTTGTAGTCACTTCCCCTTTGATACACTCATCGGAACACAATATTCACGGTCTCAAACGTCAGTTGTTTTCCAGAGATCAAATTTAATCTGTGAACTAATTCCGAGGAAACGTTGGAAAAAATTCTTCTCCCGTAGAACATCGACACATCGTCTGGATCGAAATCTTCTTAATTGTCTGAGAGAATGGTTAACAAATCATCTTGGAATTCGTACATCAAATCCAGAATCGGTCTCGCTCAATTTTAAAGATAGAACACATTTACCGTACTCATCTATCAACCCACTACTTTCCACGTCCTTCAATTGAATAGAATCGTGAGATTCTAAATTGTAAATTTTATTGCCAAACTGCAGGTATCTTCCGACCCTCTTCAATTTTAACGCGGATTTTTTTTCAGGTGCTCTCGATTTCATGATTATTTTTCTTATGAAAATATTAAATTTTGTTTTCTTTTTTTTTTAAATGATGATAATTATTAATTGTAAAAAAGATATTTTGTTTTTTTTTGTTTTTCTTCCTATATATATATATGCAAAAAAATAAAATAACAACTTTTTACATTTTTTTTTTCTTTAATGACAAAAACAATTTTATCCATCATTCATCTCACAACTCATAATTATACACACACGCACAATTTTTTTTTTTTTTTTCAATGGCGATCCCCCATTCCCCCACCAACCAGATCATTCCCCTCGAGTTAAGTCATACACTCGAACGCGCATTCTCCGTTTTTTCCACCAGCGCTCGATTTGCAAAAAAAAAAAAAAATTAGAACCTAGATCGACCGTAGTATCTCTTCCCGCGGGGAAAAAAATCCGTGACCCGGATTACGTTTTTTCTGTCTCAGTTCACCTCGATCGAAACGTCGTCTTTCCCATGGAAATCCGCGTCCTAGATCGCGGATTTTTTCCGAGCGAAACACTGTCTTTTCGAAATTTTTCCCCGCAGGAAAAATTCGCCCCGATCGCCGAGTCAGTGTCGCGTCTGCGAAAAAGTGAATTTTTGAACGAGAGACTCGGCGTTGAATTTGTGAAAAGTGAATTTGTCAAACCGGTGAATTTTTTAGACATCTTTGACAATTCCGTCGAAAAGTGAGCCAGAAATCCTCGAATTTAAAGATTTTCCGGGAAAAAACCGAGGTTTTCCAGGAAAAGTTGAATTGTTGTTGGGAAAAACCAACATTTTCCAAGAAAATCGATTTTTTTTCCAAAAATAACTCCGTTTTTCTGACTCACCTACATTTCTGGCCCAACACTATCGGAAGTGAGCCAGGACCGCTCATAAAGCCCTACTATTATGTTATTTTTTATATTTTGGACTGTCGGCTAATCTCTAAAGGCTTTTGCCAAGCCAAAGTGGTGTTTTTAGATGATTTATGAATGGAGATCATTTCCTGAAAATGGGATACCGACAGGTCAGTAGGATTCACAGTGGGATTAACCAAAATAATCTTTTAATTTGGTCGAAGTGTAACACTCGGTGGATGTTTTCCAGGAAAAGTTGAATTGTTATTGGGAAAAACCAACATTTTCCAAGAAAATCGATGTTTTTTCCCCAAAATAACTCAATTTTTCTGACTCACCTACATTTCTGGCCCAACACGATTGGAAGTGAGCCAGGACCGCCCATAATACTCTACTATTTTGTTATTTTTATATTTTGGACTGTTGGCTAATCTCTAGAGGCTTTTGCCGAGCCAAAGTGGTATTTTTAGATGCTTTATGAATAGAGATCATTTCCTGAAAATGGGATATAGACAGGTCAATAGGATTCACCTTGGGATTAACCAAAAGAAGCTTTTAATTTGTTCGAAGTGTAACACTCGGTGGTTGATTATCAGAGGCTTCGAAGGAGTTGGGTTTTAGAACACAGAAACCCAAGGGAATTTGCACAGTTGCAAAACTTTTATAACCCCCCCCCCCCAAAAAAAAAACAAAACAACAACAACAACAAAAAAAAAAAAAAAAAAAAATAGTATATATATAATATATATATAGAGGTGAGAATAGATTTTATAGAAACCCAACATTTTCCAAGAAAATCGACTTTCCAAGTAGAATAAAACTTGAGGTTATGGATAAACCGATACGACATCATTTTCTGACCAAAAACCATAGTATAAAGAATTTTAAGATTATTGGGATTGAACAAATTAATCAACAAAATACAGCTTACAGGAGGGGTCGTGAAGCATTTTGGATTAACAAACACTAGAACCCAATGGGCTCAATAGACAAGAATAATTCCAAATATTCTCATTTATAAACTTGCTGAACCGGGGGGGGGGGGGGTGGGTGGGTGGGGGTAGGATATAAATTAGTGTATAGAGCAATTACACATAAAAACGCATTGGTGTTGAACATAGCGTGTATATGTTGTGAGATTATGATCATTGGGTATATGTCAATGCGTACATCATGTGTATATGGGGGGGGGGGGGGGGGAGGGGTGGGGTGTATGGAATCCTAGCCTACGATTGTCAGTGTAGACATTATAGGAGGGACTGCACTTAGATCGGTGGTTGGGGGCATATATATGCTGCAATAGTGGGTGAAGACAAAACATTTACACACCCTGGAAGGATCGGGCGGGGGGGGGGGGGGGTGGGGGGTATTACTACGCAAGGAAGGTATAAAAAGATTCTACTTTTCATCAGCGGTATTGATGTCTGATTGACGCGGGTTGGGTACTGGGGCGGAGATATGGAGGCGCGCTTTTAAATGATCGAATGATTCGGGCCAAGGAGTGGTTGGATGTGTGAATACAGTATACGAACTTACTTGCCTCTGCCTGTGTTACCAGGGCGAGGTTTTAGAAATAGTGTCTAATTCATATTTGTTTTTTGTGTAATAACGCGGAACATATCTTTACTTGTTGCCACCCAAGGAAGATATTATACGGTATTTTTTGCATAATTTACACTTGAATTCAAAAAGCAAAGTGAAGCGCGGAACATATCTTTACTTGTTGCCACCCAAGAAAGATGTGATACGGTTATTTTGCGCGTAACAGACTCGGATACGGGGAACAACATGAAACGGGGAACATATCTTTGCCACCCAAGGGAGATATGATACGGGGATTTTACAAGCAATACACTTGAATATGGAGAACAACGCGTTTGAACAATTCGGGTCAAGGAATGGTTGAATGTGTGAATATTGCATGCGAACTCGCTTCTGCCTCTGTTACCAGGGCGAGGTTGCGATAAATGATTCAATGCTCCTCATTCTAAGGCTGAAAACAAAATTTGCGCATAAAAACGCGGAATATATCTCCACTTGTTACCACCTAAGGAAGATCTGATACGGTATTGTTTGACCATAATTTACAATCAAAAACAGTGAACAACGTGTAATGCGGAACATATCTTCACTTGTTGCCACCCAAGGAAGATATGTATCGGTGATTTTACAGACGGGTTCGTGATTAGGAGCTAGGCGGCCACTTGCCAAATAATAAATCGATCTGTAAGACGCACGCGTATCTCGATCAATTTTATAATTCCCATTCAACAATTAGGATCTGTGTGACGCTAAATTTTACGTTCCCATGACGCGATACACATTGGTACGGCACTTAACGTAACGGAATAAGAATTAGTCAAAAATGAAAGCCGCTTAGAATGAAGTAAACTTCCGAGCATGACGGCAATTTGACGAAGTTATATGTATATATAGGTGGCTGCGGTGCTTTTGCACAAGATGTAGACACATCATTCTGATAAAGGGCAGAAAAGTGAAATCACTAAAAAAAAAAACAAACTTGAATCCCCCAACTCAAAAGACCTTCTTTCGAACCTGCCAATTACGATCAACAAAATAGCGGATAAATTCATTCCCGACATACATATATGTATATTGTGTGAAACCAGACAACCCCGAAAATTTCATTTATTGTGCTTGACAGTCTAACAAAGATGAATTGATGTAGGACATTGGTGTTATTCAATCCCCCAAGTAATGTTATTTACTCGTATAATAAATGTATGCGTCTTTTTGATACGATTTGTGTTTTTGAATTCTATGTAAAGTAATAACAATTTAATTTCATACGAAGTATTTCAACAGGACGTCCTTTAGTTTGCTCCTTACACAAATAATGTATTATTGTTTGGTATTGTAGCTACGACATCATAATACGTGGAAATAATTAACCATTTCGTGGTAAATACTTTCTCTCTATTCCTAGAGTATAGAACCCGATAACCAACATCTGTGTTGGTGGTCTTCTTCAAAGGGTACAATAATTATGTATAAACGATCCACTAAACCTATGTTACGTTTATACCTATGTTACGTCATGATATAGCCATGAATGGCGAAAGTGGCCATAAACGCCGATAAATAAAAAATACCGCAAATAATCTGCGGTATATCTGAGAATAAAAGCAATAGACGAATTAACGAATTTTAAGTCAACCAATCCGCAGTTTATCTCAGAATAAGCAGGAATTGTCCTAGACAAATTATCACAATAAATCGCAACATTCAGTAACATTCAGCAATTGTCAGTTTTCGCACATCAGACTTGGGATACGGTCTGGATGTCAACCGTAATGCTAGCAAAGTGAACTCAATGATGTATTAGGATTTATGCTAGATCGGTAGATATCAGGGTACGGTGGTACATTCAGGGTTTAGGTGTGTAGGTGCCGAAGACTCATGTTTGAACCTCCGTGATTTTTGCTTAATTTTTCGGCAGTTTCGCTCACGACAGACACCTGGTGGGATGATTGTTTGAAACAGACGCTATATAATTCAATTCTAGGCAATACATCTACACTGATCTCCCATTAAGGTGCTATAAAAGTAAGAAAACATAGTTCACTTTGAAATTCTCACCTCTAATATTCTATAATTTTTAATTAAATAATTAAACTAATATTATTTTCTTATGTAACACGTTAATTGAGAGTCCGTGAACAGTTTGAATCAAATAATCTATGTTAATGGTTTAGAGAATTCAACGACAGGTGTGTTATAGCACCTATTATAATATTAGAATTGATATGTCCTTGGTTAATAATTATACACAATTAATATATTCTAAAATTATTTTTGATTAGAATAAGCAGACTCTGGCTTGTGGGATCACTTATTTGCACTGAGTGACCTTTGATTGTACCTATCAACATGTTTACAGGTACTGGTACGCACTATCTATTGTTAGCTCATTGATTGCTTAATCGGGCCATTCTTGTTTGCTTGAAATAAGACAGAATCATCTAAAAACGTAATGAGATAATATAATTCCTCCAATCAGTAGTTCATAGAATATAAGAACATTAGAACATTTTCTCAGTCTGGAACTTTCTATTGTAAAACTATATAATAACAGACTTCTGACATTTATTCGCCTCATTCAACTCAGTGAGATGTGACAATTATTTAGCACTCATTGAACATTGGAGATTATTACAGGACAATGCATTATTATAGTCAGTAGCTGAGTTTATTATATATATTCTACAGAAAAGTTTTGTGATTTGTGCATCTTTGTGCATTGAAAAGGTATTTTCAGATTTTTTGAAGATAATTTATATTAGCTGTGAACCAGAATTAACTTTTGTGAAATGCCAGGATTCTACTGGAGTATTTTAAAACAACCCGCAGAGTCAATACCTATTAGAGACTAATCCCATTAAATTGTCTGAATGTTTCATTTAAATTTATTGGACACGGCTGAATTTTTTAGTGAACTTCTGCATAATGAGGAGCCCATTCCTTGCTTTTGAGTTACCCCAGACATGTATCCGTAAATCAAATGACTGTGTATCAGGGCATAATAAAGCGATTTCAAGACATCACAGGGAGGGTAGATTTCACTTTATTGAGGGCAAAATTTGTTCGTGCTATCCTTGAGCGTAGCTGGACACTGTTTCTGTTTCATAGACACATTATTGGACATTGCAATAACATCTGGGAAAGTTTCTTCATCACTCGATTACTGTATTCTATTGAACTTAGTTTTGCACTAACTGATAAGTATTTCTGTTTTATTTTTCTGTAAACCATATATTGTAAAAACTATTATACAATGTTTTTCTCATATTTTTTATTAAGTTACAGAATAGTTAAGTTGGTGTTATTATTGTTGATTATCAGATTTCGTTCTGTTATCATGGTGTCGTCTCGGTTTGCCGACGGCTATTCTTTCCATATGTTGTACATATAGAAATGTGCAAACTAGGCATTCACGGTTACCTGTAAATTAATTGAAGGCTGTCGGCAAGAAATTCAAATAAATCACCAAACTGATCATCAGTCAGATAATTAATAGAAACAAACTATAACAACATTACCTAATTATTTTACGTTATATTGAAATATAATTTGAACCCATTTCATTCCCTTTAAGTCTCACTCCAAAAAGGTAGAACTGTTTATCTAGTTTATAAGAAAATATATTTACTTGGTAAATGATGTCGGGTTAGCCTCACCTTGCCGGCAGCCATCTATTAATTAGCATCAGTGACCAGCATTAGGTAATGTTGTTATAGTTTGTTTCTATTAACTATCTGACTGGTGACTGGTGATCAGTTTGATGATTTGCTTAAATGTCTTGCCGACAGCCTCCAATTAACTTACAGGTACCCGTGAATGCCTAGTTTGCACATTTCTCTTAAATATTCCAACATATGGAAACAATAGCCTAACTAAGTTCAATAGAATACAGTAATCGATTGATGAAGAAACAATATGTTGGTGGTTGCATTTTAGTTAATTCATTGCATGGGTATATATACCTCACCTCACTTCTTCCACACAGCAAAATGGCTAACGTTCAAGTAAGTGCAACTTATATCCCCAACGGTAGAGGTGGAAGGCATCTAGTATACAATGATTACAAGTATAGAATACAATCTCGAAGGGCCGACGCCGTTCACTGGATATGCTGCAACAAAGACTGTGGAATAACATTGAATACGAAGAATGATATGATATGTTCCGGTGGAACACAACACAACCATCCACCAGATTTCAACCAAATTAAAGTTGATATGTTTTTGGCAACAATGAAACAAACTGTGGTTTGCGAGTCTAAAACTGTCTCTTCAGTATACCAAGAACTTATATCGTCATAAAGAAACGAAGAAAGTGAATGTAGTGTAATAGAAAAAGTGCCAACTTTTTATTGTGTAAGGTCGTCCTTGTACCGTTCTCGTGCTAGGACCAGACCACCTCTTCCAAAGACACGCAGTGTCTAAAAGGTCAGGATATTAACTTACTGTGTATGTATTTGTGTATACTTTGACATGTATGTTTTGAAAAAAAAAATCAAATAAATATATATATATACTCCATGGAGTACAGTCAAACACACACGCCGCATCGAAGGGAATGTTCTCCAAAGTATTGTATTTGTTTTTCTCATGTTCTGATAATAATTATTGAATGGCATACAGAAATACAAGTTCACTGTGTATACAATTTTATTTTTGCTCTTGTTACTACTTTTTCACCCCACAGGTAAACTGCGAAATTCCCCAAACGTTAGCTCTACAACTTTAGAACAAACTATAATCCTCGTCACTTTGATGTATAGGATTATTCACACCAAACTTGGTCTCAGGTATCAGTATCAAGTGTAGATGTGCATGTGGTCAGGAATTTTCAATGTGACAAATTTTACATGGTTACCGGCTTTTGTGACAGCAAGATTTCCATCACAAATGCTTGTCCGCCTAATTCCTCCTGCATTTTCCATTGCATTTTTACGAAACTTGGTGTGCAGTATGAGTATGATGTGGACATGTGCATATGAAAAGGAAGTTTCGATTTGATTAATTTTTTTCAGTTATAACCATTGTCGACTTTGAATTTACCAAAATTGCAGGTTTCTGGAAGATATCTTTATTTATTAGGCTTTCCCAACCCAGTTTGGGAAAGACTCTTGTTATTCTTCTTTCTCAGAATTTTTCTTCTCTATTTTTTTTTTTTTTAATTTTTTTTTTCCTCCCTGAATTTTGTCTGTTGAACTGCTCGAAAACAAGCTGTACGATTTTGACCAAATTTGGCACACTTATGTAATGTCATAACATCTAGTGAAATGCAGTATCATCATATCTGTGAAAACGCGTGTTTTCAAAATATTCTGCCAAAACCTTCAAAATTTCACCATTTTTCGAATGTTTCAAAATTGTTTACAGTTATTTAGCTCAAATTTTCCACACATTTAGAGCATAATATGATACACCACAATCACCACTCAGATCTTTCAACTTTAACCCCCACTGGCCAAAAATGACATGAATATAGAATTGTTCTTCAAAATTGACCAACTTCAAGGGCAAATTTCTCTAATAACAAGGTTGTTGTAACAATTATTTTGGTTTGGATAGATGCAACAATGATTGCGGAAGAAAGTTACTGTTTACTTTTTAATCTCAGATTTAACTCTCAAGCACAATGAGGGCGAGAATAAGAGCACCGCTTGAAAATGCCAAAATTAGCCAACTTTGGTTGCTTTTTCTATCATTTTGGAAAGGGTTGATTTCAAACACTTTTCATGTACGCATTTACAATTCACTACCGAGCATATTTGCTGTTGTAAGTTTGGTTGTAAAGTTTTACCCTATCGCATTCTGGTTGCATAAAAGTAGGTACAGTCCAAAAAAACTCCATTTTTTCAGAATTTGGTAAGTTTAGGTGGCGATTTTCTCCATTTGTAATTGCTTGAGCTCTGAATGTTTTTTTGTAGCTGCTTGCAGCAGTCAAAGTATGACAAATTTTGTTCTATATGTTATTATTAAAAATTTAACCCTTAAAAGATTTGAGACTTGTTAATTTCCCCAACGTTTCCATGCACTTTCTCAGCACTGGAGCCATATTGTCTCAAAACCTTTTCCATGAGAGGATTGGGCCTTCATCCAAGAACAATTTTGCTGTTATATATATTATTCAAAGTTTTAACCTTCACCTAGTTTTCTGGCTTTGAATTTGAGTGGCCTAAAATTCTTCATAAAATGGGCTAATTTGGAGCTCACTTTTCTTCCATTTTCGAAAGAAATATCGAAAAATGATTTACATATTCGTATTTACAATTGCCTACCGAGCATATTTGCTGTTGTAAATTTAGTTGTAAAGTTTAACTCTATGCTCGTTCTGTTTTCATAAAGATAGGTGCAATCCAAAAAACTATCGCTTTTCAGAATTTGGTAAGTTAAAGTGACGATTTTCTCCATTCCTAATTGATTGAGCGCTGAACGTTTTCTATGACTGTATGCAACTTACTAGAGAACTGTAATTTGTTGGACAAATTACGGGCTTTCCCAACATTCCAATGTGAAAATGCAGACTGTATATAATAAAGCAAAGTGTTTGAAATTAACCATTTCCAAAATGATAGAGAAAAAGCATCCAAATTTGGCTAATTTTGGCATTCTCTCACGGGTCTCTTATTCACGCCCTCATTTTGCTTGGGGGTTAAATCTTCAGATTAAAAGTAAACAGTAACTTTCTTCTACAATCATTGTTGCATCTATCCATACCAAAATAATTGCTACAACAACCTTGTAATTAGAGGAAATGAGTACAGATGTTTGCAAAATTCACTGAAAATCATTTTTTTTCTGACAGTACTATTCTTTACATGGCCAAAGCTTATGTTGTGTTTAACCCACAGCATAACTTACAGCAGAGGATTTGTTCATTAGGCATCTCTACCTATAGCAAAACAAAGTGTTTAGAATTAACCCTTTCCAAAATGACAGGAAGATGCAACCACAGTTAGCAAATTTTGGCATTTGCGGATGGTACTCTTACCCTAATTTGCTTGAGGGATAAAGGTGAGATTAAAAAATAAACAGAAAGGGGCACTTGGCAAGAGACTGTTGAAGAATTTGGTCACGGGAAGACAAAATGGGTGCCCAGCAAAGAATGGGAGGAGGGACCCGTCCCCGACTAGTAGTAGAAGAGGGAGCAGTGCGGTACATTCTGTAGAGAAAAGACAGACAGCTGAATTCTGCTAAACGATTGGACTGGAGAGGCGTCCACTCCGCCAAGCACTCGAGGCTGTGGAGCTCAGACTGGAAGGAGGACAGGTATTGCCCATTATTAGTGGATTGTGTGAGGGATGCCCCACTCCTGGTCAGAATGAAGAGATGCCGGGGTAACCAGCGTATGTTGGTGGCCGAACAGTCCTCATGTTACATGACACAGGGTGCAGTAGAGCAGCAACAAAGAGGGATCTCTTTGGCGAAGGACAGCTGACGGGGTACGACCACATGTGCGTGCTAATAGATGACACGATTAGGAGGTTCTACTTGCGAGGGTGAGGGTGGATGCCCCATTCTATAGCGACGAAGTAGTGGCAGTGTATATATCTACGACCTCGTACTTGGGAACAGAATCCGATAAGACATGGTCGGAGAGAAGGTGGCCTGTTGGCAGAGAAAGCCGCCTTTATTTTCGAATACTCGGCGTCTGTTCCATGTACCTTCCAGGTGTTATCCCACCTTAGAGTCATAGCTTACAGTCTTGTGATACCTCGTCACCGTTGTTATTGATTCTTTTCTTTGAACTAGAGTTTACTCCAGAAGGTATCTCTGTTTCCCGACGTGAAGTTAAAACCTATTGAAATGTAAACTACGCATGACGTTTAATAGTACAGTTGGAACTAGAAGTCCTGTCACTGCATTGTGTACTATTTTGAAGTAATGGCGCGCTGAGTAAGTGCACCTTTGTCCTTGTGAAACTGCACCATTAGCGTTAACTCAGTTCCTGCAGAAAAACAGTGTTCCCAACTCTTACAATTCTATACTAGTAAATAGAGAACTTTAACATCATGCACAAGTAATGACGTAAACAGATATTAAAATTCTACTGCATACACAGAATGAAGAGAGTGGATTACTAATTAATCGCAGCGCCATATATTTTCTCTACTCGAAAAATGTTTATAATTGTTCCTATCCGCACAAGAAACACTTGCAAACTTTCATCTCCTGGATGACCGGGTTCATGTGATGGAAGTTTGCAAGCGCTTCTTGTTTTTTGTCCTCACAAATTGTAAATAATTACTAAGTGAAAAATCTATCGCTACATGTAATTGTGACAGGACTTCTAGTTTCAACTGTAAACATCATAAATATGAATATATTTGATCACAAGCTTTGAATACATGCTCAGTTTACAGGGTGAAAAACAAACTGTGTTAATGCAGATTACTAGAAACGGGCGAACTTGAAGACAGTGTGGACTACAGTTAAAACTGGAAGTCCTGTCACGAACTGTGTGCTTATATAGGCTTAATTGCACGTAGGCATTGCGCGAAATTGCCATATCGAATGGTATCCAAAGCACGGCAGGTTCTCCTGGTTACTCATAGCAAACACAGGCAATGTTTCTGCCAATGGACCTCCGGGCTACCCGGAGGTCCATTGGCTGAAACATTGCTTGTGCACAGGTCATATGTACAAAATGTGATAGAATTACTATGGTCGTAACGCGTAGATTAACGCGCAGATCAACGTGCTATTTGTGCACATTTCATGACAGGACTTCTAGTTTTAACTGTAAGCAAGTGGGAGAGTTGATAAAGGAACTATTCAATAAAAGTGGATTTAACCCAGGGTACAAAGAATCGCCACAGAAAGAGTGATGGAGGGTTCTATCCGAAATTGATGGGGGGGGGGGGGGGGGGAGTAGGGGAGGGGGGGGGGGGGTGTCAAAGCAAAGAAGGCTTTGGGTGGCTTGCTGATGAAAGGAAGCAATGGCTTGAAGAGTATCTGGATGGTGCTTTTGTGGCCAGTGCAGTTTAAGCTGGGGTTGCGGTCGCTGGTGCCTAGGAGAAAATTGGGGAAGAAAGTGAAAAGGAGAGACCTTGGGACACTTTCTATTTAGATATCCAAACTATCAGCCAAACAGAATACGATTCATTGGGAGTATAATGGGCAAGTGGGATGGGAGAATGAAGGATATGTGGGTATTGGGTGACACGAAGGAGAGGGTAAGTATGCTTCTCGGAAAGATTGGGAATAGGGGATATCATCAAACAGTTCGTTTCCGAGTGTTTGGGGAGAGGCGAGGTGGATAGGGAGGCATTTGGGAGCAGAGTTAATTTAGGCTTTCTCACCTGAGAACCGCGATACATGAGCGGCCGGTCAACGTGTTATTGTTATTACTCTGTAAGTTTTAAGCTTATTAATCTGTTGACTTGTTGGACTCCTAAAGTATGCCCTAAACTATATTGTGAGTGGGAAACTTGAAAAAAAAAAACTTTAATTGACCAAAACACTGCAAACCTTTAAAAAATATTTTTTTTAAAAACGAATAATTTGGGCGCAATTACATAACTTGGACTCAACATTTATCGTCGCTACAGTTAAAACTAAAAGTCCTGTCATGAAATGCGCACAAATAGCACGTTGATATGCGCATTAATGTACGCGTTATGGCCCAAGTAAAGCTATCAAATTCTGTATATATGGCCTGTGCACAAGCAATGTTTCAACCAATGGACCTCCGGGTAACCCGGAGGTCCATTGGCAGAAACATTGCATATGTTTGCTATGAATAACCAGGCGAACCTGCCGTGCTTTGGATGCCGTTCAATATGGCAATTGCGTGCAATTCCAACGCGCAATTAAGCCTAGATAAGCGCACTATTGGTGACAGGACTTCTAGTTTCAACTGTATTTCGGGGAATTTTGAGTCCTCACTGGGGAAAAGTACTGACTGCTTACCGCATATATGTCCTTCCAGTGTTGCGATTTTCCCACAACCAGGATAGCGCTGCAGTGTACATTCCACAAAAGCGTAACTGCGCGGAACGCCAGTCGTACATTTCTCATATAAATCCCAAATATCTTTCAGATCTCCTGGAATTGCATCTCGTATACGAATGTCGATATTCATAACAGTGCCTGGCTGATCCTCATCCATTGGGAAACAAAATACGTTCACCAGAACTAACACGAAGATTAAAACGAAATGAACTTGTACTAGATATTCACTTATTTATGGCGTTCAGTTGACCACACCGGCTTGCTCCTGTTCACCATGCACACCGATGTTAATTTATCTGTCGCAGCAAGTTATAGTCCGTATCAAAACAGTGCGCGTGAGAGGTATTGATGTTGGTGGTGTATTGTGTTCTCCCAAAACTGAATGTAGTGTTTCAATTGTATTTTAATTAGTTGTAATTTAAAAATTGTTGATCAAAAATGTAGTCTTTTCAATTTTCGTGACTAAGAATGTTTAATTTTTTATTTTCAAATCTGAGCGCAGACGAGACCGGACACAATGATCCCGCTGTGAAGATGTTTATTAAACATCAACCTACGACTAGGCTACAATTCGTCAGAACATGGATGATCTAACTTTGAAAAACAAAGGGACCCACCCCAAACTACCCATCGAGATACTCCTCGAGAGCTGGCGCATCTGGGTTTTTTTTAACCCTTTACCTAACCTGAAAAGCAGACGACACTTGCAGAAAAAATTCTTGAATAACTATTTTTTTTTTATTTTTTGTCTCAAAAACATAGGTTATGACCCCTCGATGGAACGAGCTCGACGAGCTCGTTCCAACAAGGGGCCATAACCTGTGTTTTTAAGACAAAAAATGAAAAAATAATAATGAAAATTAATTGGAGATTTTTGAGAATAGCGCTGACAGGTTTTGGCCGTTATGTTAGGTAAAGGGTTAACCCGTCCAAAGAGATCTTGGCCGTAACCCAGGCTTGCCAGTTTCTATTGCAATCATCGAGAACCCTTCCCCTGATAGAACTGTCCCCTCCCGCCCCGCTTCACCCCCAACCCCCACACCCATTCTAGATATCCAGTCTCAGTGAAATAGTTCTCCATTAACTCACTAACCTGCCTTGTCCAACCTATCTGAATGTACGAATCCCATACTTAGTTAAATGTCGCCTAACACCGTGTCACCACCTTTGTCCGCGTTGGTGGGATAACATGGAATTATTTAGCCTCGCCGTTCAACATGTTAGGGGGATGAACCAACAAGGAAGGTCAGAATCCTGGGGCGGGCCAAACTCGGTTCCCAGAGCTGAGTTGGAACCACACCATGATTTTCTTCCCTGCCAAGTAAAATAAGTTCGTTCTTCGTTAGGTGTGATTCCTAATCACTTCAGGCTGCTTGAAGGAAATAATGATTAAAGTAATAAAGATTCTTTTATTTACATTCAAAATAAGCTGATTTCAATACTTAACATATTCAACAATTTGATGAACGTGGCAGGAAAATTTATCACATGGGTTAAGTAGTTTCACATCATATTCAGTTGATCAATAGCCATGTACTGGCGTTATAGTAGCCTACACTTTTAAAATGTCACTGTCGCGGGCTCGAAACCGGAGCTGCATACACTGAGTCTTAGCTTTCACACCTGTGCGTGTATGCAGCCCTGACTTTCTGGGATCCCGACTAGCAATATTATAAACCTTGTGTCAACATCGTTCTGATTTGGATTCGGTTCATCCACTCGATCGGATAGCTTAGCAAGTCTACATCACATAACTTATACATGTGTCCTTTGAGAGAACTCTCCTCTAATGTTCTTGTGCTTTTGAAATTCTCACAGTTCGTGACAGAACTCACAACTTCAAAATGCGTTTCCGTGCTTGCGCGAGTTGTCACTGATCGACTTCGAGTCGATATTCAAAACACTCTGACAGCAACGGCAGTCTACTACTCGATCAATCTCTGTAGTTATCAAGGGTTAATGTTACAATACAATAGCCTACACTTGGAGACAGGTGCGAGTCGATCTTCGCTAACGACATCTAAACTAAGCCTCGCAGGAGACCCTATTATGGCCTCCCCCAAACAGCCGGAACCCAAGTCTCTCTGAACTAGCTAGTTTTCCAAACTTTATACCTTGTCCTGTGGTATTTCCAGATAACAATATTTCTAGATGCCTACAAGTGGCACGCGCCGTGCCCGAAGACAGAAATCAGCTTGTACCAATGCAAGTGTTATGAAGCGTATCTCGAAAAATAATATACTTGATAGCTGTGTCGATCGGAATCAAATTTTAAGTGGCAGACACTGCTAGTTTAATTGACCGATGATAACGCGGAGACGCCTTATCCTGACTGGTAATAGGCCAAAGAAGTATCCCACTGAGAGTTGCCTGCGGCTAATGATATAATTATAACATGTGTGTTTACAACACAGAAAGAAGAAATATATACATATATCTGAACTTGAAAGTCGAGTGCACGGGTGCTCCTCCTTTTAGACTGACTTTGCCCTGACACATCATCTGCTGCTTGGAAGGCTTACCAGGTAATTGAAGTAACATAGTTTTCCCATATCTATTCTATCTTTAACAGGCATCCAACCAAGTTCCCCTCTGACCGCTTCCAGTGCGGTTGCGCTGCTTGACCCGGTTATCCACGCACCCCCATCATTTTTGCAGAATCTTCAGGTTCCCCACTACCGTTTGGTTCAAGGGGATCATATCCGTTCCATAAGTTATTCTTGGTAACCCTAACGAACACCTTATTAAGGCTTTTCCTTCCCATAAGTTTTAACTAATTGAGCATTCTTTTTCCTTTTGTGTTAAGTTTGTTGATGTGGTTTTGTATATGCCTTTATCTGTGACACATAAGTTCACCCCCAAGTATGCATATTCTCACGTCTCCAACAATGTCATGTCCTTGCTTTCCCCTTCACCAATAAGAAACCTACCTACCCTCCAAGTTTGGGACTCCGATATTACCTTACTCTTGTTTCCATCCATCTTAGTATGAATAAAAATCAACTGAATTCAGCCTGTACATAATTTGTCAATACACCGTCTAAACCACCCGATTAGAACAACTAATTCGAACAAACCTTTTGTCGGCCAATCTTTAATGTTGAGGATTATCACACCTGAACTGGAAACAAAAGATCCAGGGCGAACAAGAATGTTCCGAGGTGTTGAAACACACTCTGTAGGTCAGAGCCTCTGTTGGAGTCAGGGATGTGGCTAGAGGGTTTCAGCTGGGGGGGGGGGGGGGGGGAGGGAGCGGGGGGGGGGGGGGGGGGGGCACCGATGTAAATTCCAACTGTGAGTGGTTTCGGCAGGTGGTTGCACTGCAGCGCTGGGTGATATCTTTTAACCCTTTACCCAACGAATCGCCCGCATCCGCCCACGTAATATGCAAATACAGCTGCTGGAAAAATATTATTTTTGGAAAAATTTCAACAAAACCATATCATGTGACCCCTGTTTGGAACGAGCTCGTCGAGCTCGTTCCAAAGAGGGGACACATGATATGGTTTTGTTAAAATTTTTTTTAAAAATTTAAAAAAATGATATTTAAAACAAAAAAAAAAGATCAAAATTTCTCATCATTTGTTGGAATTTTAATATTTTGTAGGAACAATGTTAATTTATTGAATTTCCAACCATTTGCTTTTTGACCTCGGAATTTCCAACTATTGAAAATACTCCTAGCTGGGGGGTGGAGCCCCCCACCCCCACCCCCACCCCCACCCCTGTCGCGCATCCCTGGTTGGAGTAAAGCAGTTGTGGGATACACTGCTGGAAAGAGCTCCATGAACGGTGCGGCACAAACCAGCTAATCAGCAGATGAAGACAGTAAATAAATAAACCGTCTTATTAATTTGATATGACATTTTTGCCTTATTGGGCCTACTATCGACCTCGGCTGATATGTCTCTGAACTCGGCTGATAACTCGGCTGATACACGTTAACTGAACGAGCTTAGATAGAGTTGTCGCTCAGGCATTGTAAATGTGACGTTTTTCCTGACGTTGTAATGGAGCGAGTTTTTGTTTACAGTGAAAACGACGTTAACTGTCAGTTGCGAGAATCATTACGGATAAGCCATGGATATAATACAAGCGGAATTTCTTAATTTCAGTAATGATGACCAGTTGATGCGAGAGTGTCATGATGAAGAAAACTGTGATCGAGAAGTGGGTGATTCTATTCGGAGTTTGAAACGGAGGTTTGTGGATGTTGAGGCTGGAGAAACGGCAGATTATGTGAAAAAGATGAGAAATGAGGACACACCGAGAAAAATCCCGTTTGGAGGTGTAGCGAAGTCTAATTAATAAATAGGTCATCACTTGACTAGTTCAATATCGGCCGAGATAGCAGCCTTTCGCATCAGCTTTCGACCTTCGGTCTCAGGCTGATATGGGCTTGCCTCAGGCTGATATCTCGGCCGATATCGATAACCTCTAATTATTTATTACACATATTATATTTGATTTTCTTTACCAGAACTGCCCATTATCGATCTCGTCTTATATAGCTTCAAACTTGACTGATATGATGCCGGACTCGGCCGATATGAACCAAATTAGAGTTGTTCCCTTTGATGCGTTAATAGGCGCAGCCATTTTATTTACAATTGCAGCGAATTCATTCACCGTTATTCGTGGAAAGCAATCAATCATTTAAATTGGCGTTACCAGAAAAAAGAGTAGTTTGTGTATGTTTAGGACTTAATAATGGCAATAAATAATGATTATGCGGACGAAAATAAGATAGAGGAGAGTTGCACACAAAACTAATAGTCGGAGTCGTAACCGGAGATTCGTTGAGGTGGGAGAAGAAATAGTACAACTATCCGAACGTCGCGGCTTCCCCAGTGGGGAAGCCTAGACGTTCCGATAGCTAGACTTGGAGAAGAGGAAACTACGAACCTTCAGAAAAGAAAGAGAAACCATAATATTTTGTAATTATTTGTTTTGGGTTTAATAAATAAAAAAGATTATTATTTGGTTATTTTTCACATCTCCTCTCCGTAACTTCACACAGGTCTTCGATTTACGACCTCAAGCTGATATAAAGCTACCTTTGGCTGATAACTCAGCCGAAGTGAAGCTAACCAAGTAGAAACCTCCAATTATTAATGATACCTTGCAATGTTTTAGGTCTTGAAACGTTAAACTACAAAATAAAAATGTGCTCCTGATTTATCCAACTTTGAAGTTTTGGATCCCGTGGCCCTAAATTTTATCGTCGTTTGAAATAGTATTTGCAGCACGTGGGCTTTTTCATTTTATTGTTGTGGGGGTGTTTGAAAAATGAGATCTTATCACACCAACGGGACGTTGGATTGAGTTCTCACTGAGTACTTTTCCCAAAGCTTGCGAATTGTTCATAGAGTCTACGAGTTGACTGACAGTTTTTTACTCACATAAAATGCTAATTTTCAAAGGCTAGTGTGCACGAAAATGCATAAGCAAACATTGTCGTAAGCACTATTCTCCCGACGTTTATTTTTAACCCAACAGTATATAAGGCCTAAAAAAAATTAAAAATATGTTACTCAGGCCCTCCCGCATGGTCCTTTTGGCTGCCGCATGCTCACTTTTTATAACAGATATAAACTTTAAAAAAAAAAAAATTAAATGGTTTATGTCTGATATTTTACCCAAGTTAATAAAATTGATAAATTTGCCCCTTGAGTGCAAGAAGGCTTTGCAACGCTTTAGCATTGCAACGCCTTCTTGCTCTCAAGGGACGAAATATACCACCATCCATTCTACTCTGTAGATTATGAGGCCTAAAACATAAACCAAGCACATGAACTTTTGATGGCAAAGAAATAATTATAGAATAAAAAATAAAATAAAAACCGCTCGCACGCATGAAACTTGATAATGGCCAGAGAAACAGAAGATCTACTTTGTGTGGCCTAATGTCGTGTGTTTCAGAAAAAAAAATGAAAAGAGTAATATAATTTGATTTATTATTTTTGTAGATGGCGCTGGCCGTTACGTTGGGTAAATCACTGTATTTTTCTACTGCATGTAACATGAACCACATCAGTTTTCTTTTTCTTCTTACGGTATTTATTAATTTTGAGAGGTTTAAAATGACACTTCCAACAGCCAGAGTTATATCATGTCTAACAGTTTGACAGGTGTAGGAAAGCTCGTTACTGGCGGATACACCGAGAAGTGTCAAGTAATTGTCGAACATTTCAACTGACCCATCCGTCGCAAGATTGCAAGTGCACCATTAGCCTTTAGTACGCATTAGTACTGCCCAGAGGCGCCGGGGTCCTACTGTGGCAATCAGGGACAGGTTGCAAATGCGGGGAGCCATGACAAACCGCCGACTATTTAATCTAAAGCCCAATCCGCTAAACAATCAACTACCATTACGCTGATTGGATGGAATATGACGTGCTTTACAAAATTGTGGAATAGAATCATGGTTCAGACATTGAGGGAAAGCCGAGGTTATTTTAAGAGAATAAGATGTTTAAAAACAAAAAACAATATTGTATCCTGTTTGATTCCGGAGCCTTTTAACAACCAGTAGTGTGATAATCAACCAGGGCCCAGTACTACAAAACCAACCTTTACAATTGTATTTTTAAGAATTGTATTTTCTAGTTATAACTTTAAATGGATTGAAATGAACCATTAGCATTTTCAAAGATGTGGCAATTTGCCAATTGACAAATTGCCGTGTTTTTTAAGATGTTAATGATTCATTTCAGTCAGCTACATTAATGAGCAGAAAATACAATTCTGGAAAATACAATTGTAAACGTTTTATAGTATTGGTTCCAGTCAGGAATGTGGCTAGAGGGTTTCAGCTGGGGCGCGGGGGGGGGGGGGGGGGTGCCACCGGTGTACATTCCAACTGTGAGTGGTTTCGATAGGTGGATGCACTGAAGCGCTGGGTGATATCTTTTAACGCTTTACCCAACGCATCGCCCGCATCCGCCCACGTATTATGCAAATACAGCTGCTGAAAAAATATTATTTTTCGAAAAAATTCAACACAACCATATCATGAGACCCCTCTTTGAAACGAGCTCGTCGAGCTCGTTCCGAAGAGGGGTCACATGATGTGGTTGTGTTGAAAAATTAAAAAAAAAAGAAGATATTTAAAATAATGAATTTTGAAATCTTCTGCGTTTGGGTAAAGGGTTAGGAACCCTTCTGAAAACTTTCATTAGTCCTGAAACGGAAAAAGCATCATTTATAATGTGTCTGCATCAATTTACCGGATTGATGTCAGAGTCGAAATTTTGAGGCCATGTCAATTTTAGAGTAGGAAATTTGAAACTCAAGTTTCCAGTTGGAAATAGAAGATCAAAATTTCTCATCATTAGTTGGAATTTTAATATTTTTCATGAACAAAGTTAATTTTTTGAATATCCAACTATTTCATTTTTGACCTCGGAACTTCCAACTATTGAAACAAAATACTCCTAGCTGGAAGAGGGGGTGAGACCCCCCCCCCCCCCCCACACACACACACACACACTCCCACATCTGTCGCCACATCCCTGGTCCCAGTAGTGAGAATTAACCAATGTTATAATAGAAATCATCCAGTAGTGTATTGATCAACCAATAATAATGTAATAATGTAATAATCAACTGGTAATGTAATAATCAACTAGTAATGTAATAATCAACACCAACTATTAATGTAATAATCGATCAGTAATGTAATAATCGCCAGGCAATGTAATAGATAAATAGTGATGTAATAATCATCAACTTGTAGTAATAATTTATCAGTAATGTAATAATCAAATAGTAATGTAGTAATCAACACCCACTAGTAATGTAATCAACATCCACTAGCAATGGAATCATCATCATCCACTAGTAATGTAATAATCAACATCCACTAGTAATGTAGTAATCAACACCCACTAGTAATGTAATCAACATCCACTAGTAATGGAATCATCATCATCCACTAGTAATGTAATAATCAACATCCACTAGTAATGTAATAATCAACATCCACTAGTAATGTAATAATCAATATCCACTAGTAATGGAATCATCATCATCCACTAGTAATGTAATAATCATCATCCACTAGTAATGTAATAATCAACATCCACTAGTAATGGAATCATCATCATCCACTAGTAATGGAATAATCAACATCCACTAGCAATGTAATAATCAACATCCACTAGTAATGTAATAATCAACATCGGCTTGTAATGTACTAATCAACATCCACTAGTAATGTAGCAATCAACATCCTCTAGTAATGTAATAATCAACATCCGCTAGTGATGTAATAATCAACATCAGCTAATAATGTAATAATCAACATCCACTAGAAATGTAATGATCAACACCCTGTAGTAATGTAATGATCAGCATCTGCCAGTAATATGATAATAAACATCCATTAGTAATGTGATAATAAACATCCATCAGTCATGTAATAATCAACATCCACTAGTAATGTAATAATCAACATCGGCTTGCAATGTAATAATCAACATCCACTAGCAATGTAGTAATCAACATTAGCTTGTAATGTAATAATCAACATTGGCTTGTAATGTAATAATCAAAATCGGCTTGTAATGTAATAATCAATTACAAGCCGATTTTGATTATTACATTATAATCAACATCGGCTAGTAATGTAATAATCAACATCCG
Organism: Pictodentalium vernedei; assembly: GCA_031216915.1. NCBI lineage: Eukaryota > Metazoa > Mollusca > Scaphopoda > Dentaliida > Dentaliidae > Pictodentalium > Pictodentalium vernedei. Next base: position 873,620,719 of record CM062297.1, on the reverse strand, counting down.
CTAGTAATGTAATAAACAACATCGGATAGTAATGGAATAATCAACATCCTCTAGTAATCAATATCCACTAGCAATGGAGTTGTCAACATCCACTAGCAATGGAGTAGTCAACATCCGCTAGCAATGGAGTAGTCAACATCCGCTAGCAATGGAGTAGTCAACATCCGCTAGCGATGGAGTAGTCAACATCCGCTAGCGATGGGATAGTTAGCATCCGCTAGCGATGGGGTAGTCAGCATCCGCTAGCGATGGGGTAGTCAGCACCCACTAGCGATGGGGTAGTCAGCACCTGATAGCGATGGGGTAGTCAGCACCCGCTAGCGACGGGGCAGTCAGCACCCGCTAGCGACGGGGCAGTCAGCACCCGCTAGTGACGAGGCAGTCAGCACCCACTAGCAACGGGGCAGTCAGCACCCGCTAGCGATGGGGCAGTCAGCACCTGCTAGCGACGGGGCAGTCAGCACGTGCTAGCGACGGGGCAGTCAGCACGCGCTAGCGACGGGGCAGTCAGCACCTGCTAGCGACGGGGCAGTTAGCACCCGCTAGTAATGGAATAATGTAATGTAATAATCGATGAGTAATGGAATAATGTAATGTAATAATCGATGAGTAATGGAATAATGTAATGCAATAATCGATGAGTAATGGAATAATGTAATGTAATAATCGATGAGTAATGGAATAATGTAATGTAATAATCGATGAGTAATGGAATAATGTAATGTAATAATCGATGAGTAATGGAATAATGTAATGTAATAATCGATGAGTAATGGAATAATGTAATGTAATAATCGATGAGTAATGGAATAATGTAATGTAATAATCGATGAGTAATGGAATAATGTAATGTAATAATCGATGAGTAATGGAATAATGTAATGTAATAATCGATGAGTAATGGAATAATGTAATGTAATAATCGATGAGTAATGGAATAATGTAATGTAATAATCGATGAGTAAAGGAATAATGTAATGTAATAATCGATGAGTAATGGATTAATGTAATGTAATAATCGATGAGTAATGGAATAATGTAATGTAATAATCGATGAGTAATGGAATGATGTAATGTAATAATCGATGAGTAATGGAATAATGTAATGTAATAATCGATTAATACTGTAATAATCGATTAATACTGTAATAATCGATTAATACTGTAATAATCGATTAATACTGTAATAATCGATCAGTAATGGAATAAATAACTAGTAATGTGATAATCAGCTAGTAATGTAATAATCAACATCAACTAGTAATGTAATAATCAACATCAATTAGTAATGAAATAATGAACTAGTACTGTAATAATGAACTAGTACTGTAATAATGAACTAGTACTGTAATAATCAACTATTATTGTAATAATCAACTATTATTGTAATAATCAACTAGTATTGTAATAGCAACACCTATTAGTTATGTAATAATCAACCAGTGGGGTTTTCCAGATGGAATATATTTTGTTTGGTTCAATACGGTGACGGAATGTGTTTTCATGGTTTATATGTGCGTATATACTGTGTTTAAGGTCACTTGCAGGATTTGTGGTTATATTACAGCACAAGATTAGTACAAATTAGCCAATTATTGATAGTGATGCCGCTCCTTGTTACAGGTGCCATATGAAGGTTTGAGTATTCTTATAAAGATGATTCATCCAGTCTACCAGTGAGATCGGCCCTATCCACACAGCTGCGGTGCCGGAAAGTGTTTCACTGGGGCGGAAGGTGCGAAAAAATCCCCACGAAGACGCACGAGTCGGCAAATGACGTTTAAGGGTCGTAGCAGTGCATTCCGATACCGTAGACCCCTGTGCGAGTTCCTGAAGCACTAGAAATGACAGGAGGTTTGTTGGAAATTTCTGTCGGTGGAGGGTGTGGGGGGGGGGGGGTCCTCCTAGAAACAATGGAATTGTGCTTTAAATTTAAGCCATCTGGTGGCTTTTGGAAGAAATCTCTTCTCTTTTTAGACGTCAAAATGAAAAATTTTCACATAACTATCTGAAGGGATGAAGCACAGCAGAGATCCAATTTTTTTCCTCGGACGCAATAAATATTAGATTCCCAAAACTAATGGGAATAAGCATTTATTTATTTATTTATGTCTTGGTGTTTAAGGTCACATACTTATGCACAATGGCTAATCGTGACCGTAACATTTTTACGGATTGGGAAAGCCGGAGTACCTGGAGAGAACCACCGAGCATCGATGAGCAACAGTCAGCACCTCAACATTCTAACTCTGTTCAAGCTCCGCTCAAGCAGGGTTACAGCAGTTGAAGACATGTGCACCATCAACGAGCGCGTTCCAATGAGGGGTCACATGATATGGTTTTGTTGAAATCTTTTGAAAAATATTTTTTCAACTGCTGAATTTGCATATTACTACAGGCGGATGCGGGCGATTCGTTGGGTAAAACCAGAACCTGCATACCATTGAGAATTGGAAAAGCTGTTAATTTCTACAGGGCAACTAATAAAACACTATTTCCTCGATTGTGTTATAGGTTTTTAAATGTTAAGTAAACCATTTATACAAGATCAGAATGATTGTTTACACCTTTGAGATCACCTTTTGCTGACCATCGAAAATCATCACTAACCTCCAAACCGAATAATAACTGACAAGCCGTGAAAGCACTCACCCTATTCGCCCCGTCGTGGCTGCACGCTATCTTACGCCTCTTGCAACCCCTCCCCTTTAAAGCATGGGTAGCTAACCCTGATAAACATGACCACCACTTCCTGAAGAACACTGTCATTCAAAGTTGCGAACAGACCTAGGAACGACATGCACTGCGATACCGCATCAGGAGTGGGTGGAGGTCTAGGTGGGGAGGAGGTTTTGGACATTTTTAAAGACCAGTCTGGGATATATTAAAAATGATAAACATAGGCAACGCAACAGATGGGAAATTTGAATCTCCAAAGATTACTTTACCACCCACCCTGCAAATTTGTGTGGTATTACAGGATCCAACAACATATGTCTAGGGAAAGCACTGTCTAAAAAGTGCGGAATAACCATAAATAATTGGCCAACTCTCAATCCACATGTATACTAATCCTGCAACAGAAATATACCCACAGCTACTAAAATGGATCTTAAACACCATCATATTCGCTCGAAACAATATAACAACACACCCCGTCACCGTATTGAACCAAATAAACGACAATGGCCTGCAAAACTCGTTCCGACTTTTATTATTAATTAATTAAAAATCGGTAATATGCACTAAAACTATAACGTGAGCCAACACAAAACGTTTTGATTTTTAACTGAAAAATTATTGACTTTCCTGAAATGTTACTACATTACTGGTAACGTTTCTTACGTTACTGGTTATGACACTACTTGGGGGCGCGGTGGCTCAGTAGGTAGAGGTGCAGGCTGCAAGCCGAGAGGTCCTCGGTTCGAATCCCACCTGCAGCAACCGCGTTGTGTCCTTGGGCAAGACACTTCACCCCGCTTGCCTACATGGGGGCACGATGACGCTGTGTACTAAGGCGTACTGCACGTCGATGGTGCACATGTCTTCAACCAATCTAACCCTGCCTGTGCCGCGGTGCAGAGTTCAGAGTTACGATGTTGGGGAGCTGACCTCTGCTCGTCGTTGCTCGGTGGTTCTCTCCGGGTACTCCGGCTTCCTCCACCCGTAAAACTGTCACCGACATGATATGACCCTGGATGTTATTGTGTCGTTAAACCAAAAAAAAAAAAAAAAAAATGACACTACTTGCTGATTTCTATTACATTGCTAGTTGATTATTACACCCCCCGGTTAATTTATGTTCCATTATTGATTAATATTTTTTTCAGAAGAACCTGGAAGATTTTGCCCGAAAAGTGATGCTGTGGAGATCATTGAGGAGTGTGGAACCGAGATGGGTGAGCGGGAGATGGCGGCCCTCTACTTCAAGCTCAAAGTCAGCCCTATTTAAAAATCCAACACAGGGGAGGGGTGGGGCGACGGGAATTTGGTTTGCCGAGGCATACCCGAGGTGTCCAACACCGAGGTGGGGGAGTGTATGTTGGGGGTGTCACCCTCCGGTTAGTGGGGGTTAGAAGCCTCCCCAGAGAAATTGTTTTAACTCTGAGGCTCCGAGAACAATTCTAGTGCCTCCGGGTTCCTCAGTTATGACCTGTCCAGCTGCTGATTTTAGTCAATAACGTTAAAAATATAATGTTTGACATTTAAAAATCGCAAGCTGTTTGCTTTCGATTCATACACATTCAGCAATTATTTTCCGGCAGAATGAGAAAAATTTCCGACAGAACAGTTTATATGCTGCGGTTCGACACTCCCCCATCCCACCCATGGGGCATGCTGTCTCTGGAAATGTTTTTTAAAAAAACTGTTAGGCCTGTGTATCCAAAGTCATTAGACGCGTTTTCACTCTGATAAGACTGTAGTCCAAACTAGTCATGGGAAACGTGCCACACCAAAATAATTATATTATGGACTTTGGTTCCAAGTTTGGTCTTACAGGGCTGAATACCATATTTGGGGACAATAGACAGGGTGTTTGACACTACAGGAAGGTAATTGAAGTTTGGCTCAAAACATTATGAAAATTGCCAGAAAAAATTTATTTTCCCCGACTTCGCACCCCCTCCCCTCCCCCCCCCCCCCCCACCCCCGGGCCAACATGGCCGTACGCCTGTGCACCTTATAATGTTGTTCTCTGCTTTCCATTATACCTTTGTCGGCCATTTATAGTCTACCGGTACCAGGCCTGCAATCAGAGTGTTTTTTAGAGGGGTGTGTGTGTGTGGGGGGGGGGGGCTACAAGTCATATATGTTTTTCTGTACCGATAAACCACTCTATGATAGCAGGAAAAAAAAAAACACTTGGAATATTCCTTCATACATATATGGCGAAAAACAGAAAGATCATAACGTTAATTGATTGGCGAGTGTTTCAAGTGAATACGACTAAATTTATTCAACAATAAAGTGAAGTCATTAATTTTAATGAATAACATTCATATTTTACTAGAATAGGTAACCGTTTTACTAGTTAAGTAGGGAGAATTCATGAGCAGAAGGGGGCGCGTTGGCTCAGTAGGTAGAGATGCAGGCTGCAAGCTGAGGGGTCCTCTGTTCGAATCCCAACTTCGGCAATCGCGTTGTGTCCTTGGGCAAGACACTTCACCCCCATTGCCCACGTGGGGGCACGGTGGCGTTGTGTACTAAGGCGTACTGCACGTCGGTGGTGCACCTGTCTTCAACCAATGCTAACCCTGCTTGTGTGGAGTTGGTATGTTGGGGAGCTGACAGTTGCTCGCCATTGCTCGGTGGTTCTCTCCGGGTACTCCGGCTTCCTCCACCCGTAAAACCGTCATGGTCATGATTAGCCATTGTGCAGAAATATGTGACCTTAAACACCAATAAATATAAATATGAAAAGCAGAATTTGCAATCAAAAAGTAGCGAGGCGGTATAATCTGGCCCTGCTTACTGCTACAGATACTTGTTTGGTTTTAATGAAATAATTATTTCGTTAAAACGAAATAATATTTTCGTTATTGCGAAATAATATTTCGATAAAACGAAATAATTATTTCCTTAAAACGAAATAATATTTCGTTGAAGAGAAATAATATTTCCTTAAAACGAAATATTATTTCGTAAAAGCGAAATAGAATAAGAGTGAAACGTGTCACTTCCCGGGCTCCATACAATACGTGGAGAGTGGATTGTAACTAAATCACCCGCGGAGTGGAGTTATCACCGAAACTATAACTTTCAAATTTTGTACATATCGACAAAAATAAAAGCAATGTTTCAGCCAGTGGACCTCCGGGTTTAACTGAAACTTTGCTTATGCTTGTTATGCCTTGCAACAGATTTGCAATTATTGCTTAGGTGGAATCTCCAGTTTACGGGTGATTTAGTGATAATACACTCTCCACGTCCATGTACTGTATATTTCGACCAATTCTTTGTTTTCATGCAGACACCATTTCAATACTATTTTTTTGAAATTTTCTATTAAAAAAAAGAAGCTATTCAAGGCCGTTCTCGATATATTTCAGCTTTTTTCAAGACCCTACAATAGCCAATTTCTTGAATTCGAGGCCCCGAGGGGACCCTGAAACGTCTTTCTGTGTATGCTTTCCTTTTGAGCAAGTTCCATGTACGATGAAATCAAAACTGGTTTACTTGCTGCTATTATTATTTCTCATTTGGAAGCATGACCACGTTCAGCGCCAGATTATTTATTTATAGTATTTGTTTATTGGTGTTTAAGGTCACATATTTCTGCACAATGGCTAATCATGACCACGACAGTTTTACGGGTGGAGGAAGCCGGAGTACTCGGAGAGAACCACCGAGCAACGGCGAGCAACTGTCAGCTCCCCAACATACTAACTCCACACAAGCAAGGTTAGCATTGGTTGAAGACAGGTGCACCATCGACGTGCAGTACGCCTTAGTACACAGCATCACCGTGTCCCCACGTGGCCAATGGGGTGAAGTGTCTTGCCCAAGGACACAACTCGGTTGCCGCAGGTGGGATTGTTCAGCGCCAGATATAATACATAAAAGGCAATAGTTTTTTAAATGGATATTTATTTCATTTGGATATTCCTTAAGTGTTAAGTTGCCGGAATAGCATTCAAAATGGCGGAAATGCTTTTGTATTTTTTTGGTCTGTCACTTAAAAAATCAAACTGTTCTTGTTCCCGGATGACACTTTCACAACAACATAAAAACAACAATGAAAACTGTGACCCGTCAAGTGTCTTGAAAGTTTATGTTGTGTGTCACAAAAGTCAGATTCATCGGTGCACACTGCCCATCATTAAATAAAAGGAGACCACTTCCAAGGAAGAAATGTGAAGGAAAGATCAATGCTGGCACTAACACGCCTCTGTTGAGACATTCCGTTACATACTTGGCAGTTTGCGTGTTTTCGATTATTTACTGCCAACACGACTCACCAACACACCAAGGGGAATAACTAATGACGGCATTACAATGATTGCACAACAGTCCAAGGCGTGTTGGAACCAGTTGTTCGTGTTCGCTCAGCAGCAATGCGAATTGATTGCCAGCAACTGTTTGCGTATCTGGATTACTTGGTCATTAACGAATTATGCGTTAAAAAGATATAAACGAGTTTTTTTCTTCAAAAAACAAAAGGGAGAAGGAGGCGATAAGCAGTTAGTATCAACTGAGCGCTACCATTTTTATTTTCGAAGCTTTTGATGGATATATATTTTTGTAGATACTTATCCAGACAGATTCATTATCATGACAGCTGCGAGATTTTGTTCTTACGGTTAGAGCTAGCCACTGTCGTTTACACATACTACCCGTTCTTCGGTCGATATTTATTCCTCCGACCTTGGTCGGGTGCAATAAGGTGAATGACGTGCGCGTTTATGTGCGTATGTGGGCGTGTCAGAGACAATAATTCGAAAACAATTGGGACTACAGTCACTAAGCTGCACATAATCGTAAATGACGATGCGAGGGTGTGTCACGCCCCATAGCCTGGTCCGTAACTTCAGGGTCAAGGTCACATTTCTAGGTCACACTAAAAACTCGGCTAATATTCGTATGACTCAAATGTAGTCCAACGAATCGGCCACATCCGCCGGCGTAACATGCAAATTCAGCAGTGGACAAAAATATTATTTTTCAAACATTTTCAACAAAACCATATCACGTGACTCCTCTTTGGAACGAGCTCGTTCCAATGAGGGTTCACATGATATGTTTTTTTTCATTTTTGTCTGCATTAGGTAAAGGGTTAAACAATATATCTTTTCTGAGAAAAAACAATATGTTGATGATGTGCACATTTTAACGACAATGTAAATTGGTTATTTAAAAACATTTGTTAGTTATTATTGGCTGCTCGTCGTTGCTCGGTGGTTCTCTCCGGGTACTCCGGCTTCCTCCACCCGTAAAACTGTCACGGTCACGATTAGCCATTGTGCATAAGTATGTGACCTTAAACACCAATAAATAAATAAATAATATAGTTATTATTGGCGAATCACAAGTGCTGATAGCGGAAAGTTGATACTGTGTTTCTAGTTTTCGTGCTACGCTTTCGTTTGATGTTTAAGTTCCGCTCCACAAATCATTCAGATAATTCCACAAATGACATGCCATTCATCATCTTGAAATTCAAATATTGACAAAACTTATGACTTGTCCGACGGTTCTTATAGGCAATTACTCCCCCCCCCCCCCCCCCCCCCCCACTGCATGTGTAACATACGTCTGTCCAGGGTGAGATAGCAGGGAGAGACAGATGTATCCCACCCCACCCACGTGACGTTATACATTTATAACGTTTCTACGACGTTATGCATATCGTATCAGTTTTTTGCTACAAACTAATTCATATTGGCGTCATCAGAATGCCGTGTGTTCAAAGTTTGATGCTCTAAAACTCTTTAAACCCCAAGATGCCACCGTTCCTAATTGATTTCGTTGTATATACCTTTGGTATATACATAACTTTTGCATGCTCTTTCCGATGGTGTCATTAGTTTTTCAAAACAACAAATACCAAATGAGTTGATTACATCAGCACGTGACCGCCGATTACCTGTGGCTAACGTAACCGCTGTATGGTGGGGGGAGAAAAATAATCCCCGATGGGTACGGGTGTGGGATGGGAAAATCTCACCCTCGGGACAAGATATTTGGGCCAGACACGAGGCGAGTGTCTGGCCCAAATATCTTTCCCCGAGGGTGAGATTTTCCCATCCCACACCCGTATCCATCAGGGATTATAATAGTCTATGGGTGAGTTATTCAGACGAAGAGTCTATCAATCACTTTAATTACGTCCCCTGGGTTATGGTGTGTTTTATGTGCGTACTGGCACATAGAACACATTGGAACTGAGCGGACGATTAGCCATGACAGCTGTGAGGAACACAACATTGTCGATTACCGTGGCTAATTTGTATGGTAGTCTGACTCGCATATCGACAGCAACCATTTGATTCTCAATCCGGAGGTCGTTCGTGTCAGTTTACAAGCAATAGAGCTCCACCCACTTACTGTCCGTCGAGACAAATATATTTTCTGGGGGGGGGGGGGGGGTGAGGGGAGGGTCAGAGTGCGATGACCCATACACTTTCCCAGGATTTTCATCACTGATCTGCGATATTTACTCCCAAGTAATCTTCAATTTTCATCGGGTGGATTTTCCGCATAGATAACACTACACAATTTTGGAGTTTGTTTATCTGTTTGATTGATTGCTAGGGTTTAGCGACACAGTGAAGGGAGTCGGATTGCCCTGAAAGGACCATCGATCAGCACCAAGCAACAGTCAGAATCTCCAATTTACGTTACCCTTTACCAGTACAAACATGCTTAGTAGTGGCTGAAAGCAAGTGTACAAACGACATACAACTAGAACCAGAACTTGTACATAATACAACCAGGGCTACTGCGTGAAACTACAACTGGAACTAAAGTTTTGGATAAACTACCCATATTGGCGTTTCCTATAATATGGATAATTTAGATCAAACATTACATGACCAATGATACATGAACACACAAGACAATTGGGTTTACTATGTGGAACTACAACCAGAATTAAAGTTTTAGGTAAATTACCCACATTGACGTTCCCTACAATTTGGAATAATTTAGATCAAATATTACGAAACACCGCAAACAGAAATGAATTGATGAAGAAATTAACATTCAACCTATTATATAATATTCAAGAAAGCACTCAATGCAATAACCCCTGTTGTCCTCATTGTCAGTGTACAGTACGTGAAGAGTGGATTGTAACTAAATCACCCGCAGAGTGGAGTTATCACCCAAGCTATAACTTTCAAATTGTGTACATATCGACAAAAAAACATAAGCACGGTTTCAGCCAATGGACCTCCGAGTTTAACCCGGAGGTCCATTGGCTCAAACTTTGCTTGTGCTGGTTATGCTTTGCAACAAATTTGCAATTATTGCTTGGGTGGAATCTCCACTCTGCGGGTGATTTAGTGATAATACACTCTCCACGTACTGTAAGTAATTGTAAGTAACTGAATTATCTGAAACCTGGGGATGGTGTGGGTTAGTGTATGCATACCGAGCGGATGGATTCTCAGTAACCGCGAGGATTACACAGAGATGGATTATTGGTAAGTAACTTTAAAGAGCAATTAAAATTGTCAACACAAAGCAGATGCCACACAACGTAAACAAACCATTTTGACAAGACAACAAAGCTCCAGTATTGTCAATTGTTGGGCAACACACTACTTTGGTCAACTTCTTTGGTCAGCTATTATTATTTATTGATATTGATATTGATATTGATATTTTATTTGCCAGTATACTAAAATATAACAATGTATACATATAGTACATGTAGTTAACATATTAAAATTTCAACACAAAAATATATTTCTTATAGTACATATAAATATAAAATCCCAATAATTAAGGCATTGTATACTGGCAGGGGAAGGCATAGCCAGATTGGCTGTCTTCCTGCCTTTCCCTGAGAGATATAGAAGAAAAAGAAAAAGAAAGATCAGCAAAAGAAAGAGAAAGAAATTGGTATTACACAGCAACATTGTGGATTCCAGTTATTATGTCTTGATTTGGTCTCATTCCAGTATGCGTGCGTAGTGTCGCTGATGATCAACTGCGAAATGTCGCTCCCTTGATTCTGCTGACACCGTTCCTCCCATTAGCTTGGAGGTAGTAATAGTATGAGTAAATCTACGAAATGGTTGGTGGGAGCAGAATGTGAGGCGACATGGACGAGAATACCAGACAACGATTACTGTCAAAGACAACACGTGATTTTATAGTTAACCCTTTACTAACATAACCGCCGATATCACCCACAGCCATTCATAGAGGTCGTTTTTCAGATTTTATTTTGTTTTCACACCTTGTTTCAAAACCACACCCCACGATCCTCCCTTGGGGCGATCTCCTTGAGCTCGCCCCAATGAAGACACTCAAGCTTTGTCTCCAAAACGAAAAAATAAGATTAGTTCGTTATTCAAGAATTTTCTTATGACAAATGTCTCGGCTATCCACGTTGGAGAAGGGATACATTTTAGTTTATACAATCCGGACAATAAGGGTTCTGTAGCGAAATGTCCCCTACTGACTTCTATTGACTTGTGTTGCTCACTTTTGAGCTAAGGCATGGAAAACCAGGCTTGAAATTAGTAACTCACTTTTGAGCTAAGGAAATTAGTAAAGTTGAACACTGAATAGTGAAACAACAAGCGGCTAGATGGAAGGACAGACTTGGATACCTACTTTTACTTAATAGAGAAAATAGAGAAAATAATTTAGTGAATTATTGAATTTGAATTGAAGAGAAATCAGAGAGAACATTTTAATGTATAAAATTAAGCAATAAATTGTGCATAGTTTAGAAGTGCACTACAGTGACACTGGTGTTTATAAATTATATCTATAAACATCAGTGTTAATTCCTCCATTGTTTTGTTTTATTGTAACTGAGTGTTAGTTCAAGCGGTCAGAACACTGAGTATGGTGTTTTGGAGGTAAATTAATTGGAATTTTTCTATTGGTTGAAATACTCTCTGAAATTGTATATAAGCAGGAGTTTTGGACCAGATCAGGCAGTGTGCAGCGGACGCAGCACCTCATTTGCAGCCAAGCAGCGATAACTAACGCAACTAAGTAGCGTACTTATTCCAGTCCAATACTCTTAGACTATTAGACTATATAGAAGGTAAGACTTATTTCTTAATGGAAACTTAGGTATGGGTCCTTCTCGCCGCGTCCATGGGTAACAAGGGGCTGTGCCAGTTAGACAAGTAAAGGTCAGTGTTAATCTTATCTTACATATAAACTTAAGATTTATCTCTTATTCTCGGTATTGTTATTGACGAGAAAGTCTTTGTAATTAAGAAAGTCTTGTAATTGAAAAATTCTTTGTAATTAATTTTCATTTGCATATCTTAAAGTATATAAAAGAAATTTAAACATATCTTATTGTCTTATTTTTCTGTTCCTGTAGAGAAGAACCTGGTAAGAAAAGTCGCGGCTCTAAGACTCTTGTCTTGGGGTTCACAACAGTCCTCCTTTGGGTAACTAGACCATAGCTTATAAAAACGTTGTGGCCCAGGTATTAACCCCTATGCTACATCAGTTTTATTGGTGCTCGTGATTCTCTCTTGCAGGATAGAAAATCTTAAGACATTTTGACCATTTCTTAAGATACTCTTAGAAAGTTTTGCCTACTTCTTATTACTGTCTTAAGATTGGGTTAAAAAAATTATGGATCAAAAGTCAAGAGAAGAATACCAGGCCATAATTGAACGCCTAAACCATGAGCTTAAAGAAACAAATGAACACTTCTTAGGGGAGTTTTTGGCTCAAAAGGGCTACTATGAAGGCAAGCTCCAAGAGCTGAAAACTGAAGCCTCTACGGCTCAGAATGAGTTCAGTGCAAAACAGGCCCAATATATAATAGAGCTGGAAGAGCTCAAAAGGACAGCCCCCCAAATGCAAGGCAGTCAAGAGCTCCAGGCTCTGCAACTGTTGGGCCAGTCACAGGAAAAGGCTAATCAAATTGCCAAACAGAACGTGGCAGCATCCAGTACCCAGGCACTGAATGCTTCCGTAGTCATGTTTGACGGAGTCAGACGGAATTTTAAAACATGGATAAAGAGCATAGAAAAATATGCTAAAATAACTAATCAATCTGGCAAAAAGGTCAAATTAATGGCCGCTCAAACATCAATTCCTGTGGTATCTGACTACATTTTGAGGCGTCTGGAGGAAAAACCTGATGAAAGTTGGGAAGAATTTAAGGGAGAGCTAAGGAAAAGATATGCGGAGATAACAGATACAGCAATGGCTGCTGCCCATTTAAGGCAGATTAAACAAGGCCGGGGAGAGACGATAGCCCTTTTTGCCGATCGTCTCCTAGATCTGGCCCGTGATGCATATCAATGTAGGTTGAATAATCCTGATGTCCAACAGCAGTTGGTGGATTATTTCTGTGATGGCATCCATAAAAAGGAGATAAAAATGAAATTGTTAAGAAAACATCTACCTACCCTGGATGAAGCCTGTACTTGGGCTATGTTCGAAGACACCTTGGCTCATCGTTACAAAGTTAGGTTCGGGAGTGGACCTTTGTCAAAACAGTCATTACCTGATGGTGGTGTCGGTTTTGATAACGATAATGGTGAAGAACCAATGGAGATAGACACTCATAAACGTAAAGGTCACACAAATCGAATAAACTTGGCACAGCCCGCTGCTACACCGGGTAGAAATTCAAATAGGTCTAGCGGAATAAAAACGTCTAAGACTTGTCACCGATGTGGTAAGGTAGGCCACATTCAGAAATACTGTAGAGTGAATTTAAACTCCAAAGCCTCCAGATGAATGGGGTCTCATTTGGAGAGAGAAATAAAAAGGTGACCCCTGAAAAACAAATAAAAAAATGTTGTTTTAATTGTGGTAGCCCCCACCATAGAATACGTGACTGCAGGGTTAAGTCACGGGTTATTCCCTTGACCAATAGACAAGTTAAAAAGAACACTTGTAAGTTTAGTAGAAATAATAAAAATAATACACCTAGTAGACAAGTTAAAAAGAATACTTGTAAAAATGGTGATTGTGGGTCAAGGTCAAAGAATAAAGAAGGATTCGTAAGGAAGGATGTCCATAGTCAATTGTCTCAAAAGGATCCTGGAAGAAAGATCCAGACTGAAACCACCCAAAGTAAAGGAATAAAAAATAAACAAAATAAAGGAGTAAAAACTAAAGTTGTGGGTAGTTTCTCAAATAATATTTCATGTCTCAATAGTGTACTGCTCAATGTTGAAAAACAAAAAGTGAGGGCTCTCATTGATACTGGAGCCCAGGTCTCTTGCATAAGCACAAAGTTCTGGAAAAACCTTAAACGTAGACCAAGGTTAATGGGTGAAAAGAAATCCCTTGGAGAAATCATGGGTGTAACTGGAGATATTGCTAAGCCCCGTGGTTTTGTAAAATTGGAAATTGAAATTTCTGGTATTAAATTGATGCAACAATTCTATGTGCTTGATCAGATGCACCGTAGTATGATTTTGGGAGTTGATTGGATTAATAAAAATAGTGTTAGACTTTATTATGATCTGCAAAAGTTAAGATTGCAGGATAGATTAATACCTATGGTAAGAGACATTCATGTGTCATCCTTAACTAGGTTGATTAATGAGGTTCACCTGAAACCACAAAGTGTTTGTGTCTGCAATACTAAAACAGCAAATTCAAAAGGTGTATTTAAAACAAAATATTTGCAGCATCAAGGTATACAGGAAGGTTTTATCGCTGAGCAACCTGGCCTTCTTGTTAGCAATGCAGTGGTAAATAATGGTGTTGACATGATACCTGTCATGATAGTCAACAATACTGATAAACACCACACACTAAAAAGAGGTTGTGTGATTGGAAAAGTTGAACCATTGATGGATAACAGAGTCACTTCTGTGGAAGAAGTGTTTAAAAGTTCAAAAACAGATAAAGATAGAATTGATTTAAACACTGAAAATATTGATGTTCCTGATGATAAATTAGATGTAGTTAAAAAGATATTGACTAAACATAAAGACTTATTTGCTAAAACCGATAAAGATTTAACATCAACAAATACAACTAAGATGAATATAGATACTGGAAATAGTAAGCCAATTAAAATGAGAGGCTATAGGGTTCCATTGTTGAAACGTAAAATAATGGACGATGCAATTGATGATATGCTCAAGGCAGGCATTATTCGAAAATCTCAGTCATCTTGGAGCTTTCCGTGCCTTCTTGTCAATAAGAAAGATGGTTCGAAACGCTTCTGTGTCGATTTTCGTAAATTGAACCAGGTAACCAAGCTAGTATCTTTTCCGTTACCTTTGATAGATGATGTGTTTACGTTGCTGAATGGGGCAAGATACTTTACAACCTTAGATCTTAAGAGTGGTTACTGGCAAGTGCCCATTGATGAAGCAGACAAACCTAAGACAGCTTTTACCTGTCATAAGGGATTGTTTGAGTTCAATGTAATGCCGTTTGGTTTGGTAAATGCACCTTCTCTTTTTCAAAACCTCATTAATATAGTCTTAGAAGGCATGAGCGACTACTCCCTGGCATATTTAGACGATATTTTGATTTTTAGTAAAAGTGAAGCAGAACATAAACAACATCTTGAAAATATTTTTAATCGTCTAAGAGAGCATCGTTTGAAGTTGAAGCTGAAGAAGTGCTCTTTCTTTCAAAATGACACCAACTATCTTGGTTTCACTATTTCAAAAGATGGAATAAAGCCAGATTCTCAAAAGGTGGAAACAATCAGACAAATTGAGCCACCAACCTCTGTCAAAGAAGTCCGAAGCTTTGTAGGCATGATCTCGTACTATCGACGCTTCATACCAAATTTCAGTGAAATAGCTGAACCGATTGTAAATCTAACAAGAAAATACTCAAGGTTTATTTGGTCAGATGAGTGCCAAAGGAGTTTTGAGTATCTCAAGGAAAGCCTTGCGGTGGTCGCTCATCTTTCATATCCAAACCCAAACGAGGAGTACATATTATACACAGATGCCAGTAACTCATGTATAGGTGCCGTTTTGGTACAACCATGTAGAGGGGAAGGTCAATTAGAAGGCATCCCTGATGAAAAACCCATTATGTTCTTATCCCATAAATTGAGTGACACACAGACAAGATGGTCTGTAATTGAAAAAGAAGCATATGCCATTAATTACTCTCTGGAAAAGTTGAATCATTATTTGCAGGGAACAAATTTCAAAATTAAAACTGACCATAAACCATTGCAATATATTTTTGATGCTCCTATGCAAAACAAAAAGGTCCAAAGATGGGCTTTAAATATGTCAGGTTATAATTGTAAAATTGAATACCTTCCTGGCACTAGTAATACCTGCGCTGACTTACTGTCAAGATTGCCTCACTCCGAGCACTGCATGACCCACCAAGATAGTGAGTCGGAAGTAGATATTACAGATAAGACCTACCAAGTTGGAGTCTTAAATAGTAATAAATTTAGTCCCAGAGAGTTTGTGGATGTTCGAAAATTCAAGGAAAAGAACTCTGAGATACAGGCGATTGGGTTACCTGGGTTTAATGTGATAGAGGAACAAAAGAAAGATACCAAAATACAAGATATTATAAAGAAATCAAAGGGAAAAGATACGCCAGTGAGCATTAGTAGTAAATATTTAATGATAAATGAGATATTGTATTATATAAGTGACTCAAATGGTGAACCTCGTGTCAGATTGTATATCCCCGAACACTTAAAAACAGAAGTATTAAAACAATATCATGATAAATTAGGTCACATGGGGATTGATAAAGTATACAATAGCATAAGTTGAAAGTACTTTTGGAGTAATTTGTATAAGGATATATATGCATACATTGATAAATGTTTAGATTGTAAATCCAGAAATTTAAAGAAATTACACCTGCCAGTTCAAGAGATGGATATGCCTCCCTATCCTTTTGCTAAGGTTGCTCTTGATGTAAGTGGTCCCTATCCAACTAGTCTGTCAGGAAATAAATACATTATTACTTTTATCGACATGTATAGTGGCTGGCCTGAAGCATTTCCCACAAGTGATAAATCAGCCCAAACTGTAGCAAACCTGTTGCTTGATCAAATTATTACCCGTTTTGGATGTCCCTTAGCCTTATTAACTGATAATGGCAGTGAAAATGTTAATGCAGTAATGAAGGATTTGTTGAAAGAACTGAACATTCAGCACATCACAACATCATACTACCATCCTCAAGCAAATGGTAAAGTAGAACGTTTTCATAGAACACTCCACGACATTCTATCTAAATTATCGGGCAAAGATTTAGACACATGGGATTTATTTATAAATCAGGCCCTGGCTGCCATAAGGTTTCATGGTAATGAATCCACAGGATTCTCGCCATATTATCTTGTGCATGCCAGAGAAGCAGTTCTTCCCTTGGACAACATCCTAAGACCAAGGAGAAAGTATCTTGGGGAAGAACCACATAAGATTGCACTTCAAGAGATGCATAAGGCCTTTCGGGCCCAACAAGCAAAACAGGCAAAAAGAGCAGCTAAACAGCAGCGTCTAAATGATAAAAAGTGCAAACAGACAGACTATAAGGTAGGAGACACAGTCTTTTATAAGGATGGAACAAAGAAGGGTAAATTAGAAAGAAAATGGGAATACCCTTACAAAATATTTGAAAAGACGGGTCCCGTTAGTTACAAAATTCGTGACCAATTAACAGGCAGGTTAATTAAAGCTCATGCTGAAAATTTGAGGTTGGCACCCCAAGATTGGGAGGTGCCAGAGATTGATAGACAATTGAGAAATACTGTGCTTGCAGTGCCTAATGAGACACATGACGGCAGTAGTGAAAGTTCAAGTTGGGACTCGGAGGATGACGAGCCACTTGCAACTTTCATCAAAAGTAAACGCCATGTCCGCTTGAACTCTCCTCGGAAGACGATATACCCTTGGCTAAACTAAGAGGTCGTCTTCGGGAGGCGGAGCGGTTAGATAAAACAGTTGAATCTGATGAGGAGATGCATGTGGATTCTGTAGTCCAGCATCCGCAATCCACTGCTAAACAGGACATAATGAGGCTACTTGCTACTATCAGAACCACTCTTAATGCCAATGACACAGAATAAGTAATCACATAGCAGGAATTGTTAAAAAGCAACTTTTTAAGTAGCTATATGACATTCGTCCAGCTCACAATGATTACTTTAATTTCAGGAATATGGCAGAGATTACACTAACCGTATCCGATTCAGAGATGGAGATGTTAGACTTGGGTCCAGCAGAGGAACCGGTGGATCAACCACAGCCAAGTGCAGTGGAGAGGCCACAGCCCTCGACATCTGGGCTCAGTACAGGAGAAGGTAATTTGGAGTCGGATGCGGTGGATTTAAGGTGGATACAAGGTGGCATGGCCTGTCCTGTTACCACATGTCCGTCCTCAAAGAAGTTTTCAGGCCATAGCCACCTTAAAGAGCATTGGAATAAGTTCCATGAACAGCATATCGATTTGTATTGCTGTATACACTGTAAACGCCAATTTACTAGGCATACAGTGGCGTACAGACATCAGCGGGAGCGTCATGGTCATACTGCTGAGTCACAACGCTCACAATTGACCACTCAAAGGGTGGTTAATACCAAATTTATCCACCCTGATGGGGCTATGTTACCCACCAAAGAGGTTGCTGGAGGTTGCTTGAGGGCTCGAGAGGAAGCTCAAGCCAAAAGGAGAGCCATTAATCCCATACCAGAGAGGCCGGGTATCACCAATCCACGTGATGAAGTTATGACAGTCATGGTGGATAACGATGATGTCAGAGTAGTAACTCACACTGAAGCTACATGGTTGCCGGGAAGTGCCGGACCGGCTAGAGAATACAGAGTACAAAATCAGGATTTTTCACACTTTAAATGTTTCGATTAATTAATGGTCTCTCCTTGTTTTTTTTGTTAGTGTGGGTTGTAGGGCAAAATTTTTAATTTTCTCTTGGGTTGTGGTTTTAGTAACCCGAACGATTAGTACGTTTTCCAAAATTGCTCGAACCCCAAGATAATTGACTCCTGTTTGAAATTTGGGTCGAGTGATGTGGAGTGATGCTTTTCTGTAGGATACCTACGATTTTATTAGTGTTGTTTGTCTCCATAGATTCCGGATTTTACTTAACACGACTAACACTGGAATCCCTGGATGCATATGTCTATTTGTTTGGTAGGCTCTGGCCAGGCTCTGCCATGCAAAACATTCAAAATTATTTGAATATATCACTCACACCCGATTCATTTTTCTTTTTCAGGAACCATGATTTTCACCATGCTAGTTATCTTGTTCCTGGTGAGCGGTGCACCCGCTGGGAAAGTTACCATAAATGATAATGTGATCTTTACAAAAGTCAAAGATATTTATATGGTCAAATCCGACTGGACCATTAGTTTTGTGATTGACTTGCAACCCTTTGATACATACCTCCAATATATTTTTGATCAAATTCAGTTTTTAAAATCTGATCTTGGTGTGATGCAAGACTTGCTTCTTGATGGTGCAGCCGCACCCACCCAACATAATAGTATACAATGGAATGTGATGACCATTTTGGACAAATTATCCACAGAAATCGACTTTGTTCTGAATACTACTCATAGTATATTTGCGGATTATGTTGATTATAAACACTTGAATGGTATCCGAGCACGTCGGTCTGTGCTACCCTTTATTGGAGAAGGTCTTAGCTTTCTTTTTGGTACAGTCTCTGAGTCTGATTTGGAAACTATCCGTAGTAATGTTGGAAGGCTTTTTCGCAACCAAGCTACATTACAGCATGTGCTTAAAGAGAGTTTTACTATTATTAATATTACACAGACTCATGTACAAGAAAATAGACATTCAATCCTTTCCCTAATTGAGACAGTGTCTCAATTGGCGAAACGACTTGATACAGTATTGAATAATCATGAAAAACGTATCACCTATCTTGAATTGTATGTATCTCTCTATAGTGAGATTGATTTATTATTAACTCAGGTGCGTTTAATGCTACATGATGCTCAACGTTATTTATTGCAACTTCATTCTCAAATCAATACTCTATCTGATTTACGTTTAACACCCGATATAGTTGGACCCAAACAGTTAACTTCAATTTTGCTTGAGTTATGTGATCATCTTGATCACTTTACGAGGTTACCATTGGATCCTCGGGAAGATATTTGGCAGTATTATCATTTGTTAAATACTACAGCTATTCTAAGTACACATGCTGATGTTCCTCGTGGCGCGGTCACCAATGATTGACATTGACCACGTTCTCTTGTGGACACTTATTTCTCCTTCCTTGTATATTTGTGTATATTCTTTTGTTTTTGAAATTTTCCTTCGTTAAATTTCTTGTGTTGTGGGGCGTGGGAATCGATTCGATTTTTTTTTTTTTTACGGCACAGCTTCCGACTTGCGATTTTGATTTTGCCTTCCATGCGATTTTAAATCTGTTTAAAGTCAGTGGACATTTTGCTTGCATCCTCCTTTTCTCATGAGATTTTCCTTGTGGAAAATCTTTTGGGTGAGGGACGAGTGTAGCGAAATGTCCCCTACTGACTTCTATTGACTTGTGTTGCTCACTTTTGAGCTAAGGCATGGAAAACCAGGCTTGAAATTAGTAACTCACTTTTGAGCTAAGGAAATTAGTAAAGTTGAACACTGAATAGTGAAACAAGAAGCGGCTAGATGGAAGGACAGACTTGGATACCTACTTTTACTTAATAGAGAAAATAGAGAAAATAATTTAGTGAATTATTGAATTTGAATTGAAGAGAAATCAGAGAGAACATTTTAATGTATAAAATTAAGCAATAAATTGTGCATAGTTTAGAAGTGCACTACAGTGACACTGGTGTTTATAAATTATATCTATAAACATCAGTGTTAATTCCTCCATTGTTTTGTTTTATTGTAACTGAGTGTTAGTTCAAGCGGTCAGAACACTGAGTATGGTGTTTTGGAGGTAAATTAATTGGAATTTTTCTATTGGTTGAAATACTCTCTGAAATTGTATATAAGCAGGAGTTTTGGACCAGATCAGGCAGTGTGCAGCGGACACGGCACCTCATTCGCAGCCAAGCAGCGATAACTAACGCAACTAAGTAGCGTACTTATTCCAGTCCAATACTCTTAGACTATTAGACTATATAGAAGGTAAGACTTATTTCTTAATGGAAACTTAGGTATGGGTCCTTCTCGCCGCGTCCATGGGTAACAAGGGGCTGTGCCAGTTAGACAAGTAAAGGTCAGTGTTAATCTTATCTTACATATAAACTTAAGATTTATCTCTTATTCTCGGTATTGTTATTGACGAGAAAGTCTTTGTAATTAAGAAAGTCTTGTAATTGAGAAATTCTTTGTAATTAATTTTCATTTGCATATCTTAAAGTATATAAAAGAAATTTAAACATATCTTATTGTCTTATTTTTCTGTTCCTGTAGAGAAGAACCTGGTAAGAAAAGTCGCGGCTCTAAGACTCTTGTCTTGGGGTACACAACAGTCCTCCTTCGGGTAACTAGACCATAGCTTATAAAAACGTTGTGGCCCAGGTATTAACTCCTATGCTACAGTTCGAACAGGTAATGTTTTCGGAGTAAGAGGAGAAAAATATTGTTGTTAACTTTTTCTTGAATTCTTTCCTATTCTCTGTATTTCTGATATCTCTTTCTAACTCATTCCATAGCTTTGGTAGAGCAAAGACGGGTAATTTATCCAGGGTTTTGGTTCTGGTTTTGTGAGTGCGTAAGAGACCAGCCTGGCGAGTAATTATGTTGGGTTGGTTATTCACAATTGAGAAGAAGTTTGCAAATGAAACCGGGAGGTTTCCATTATGCCAATCAAACATAAATAATAAGGCGTGTAATTTATATAAATCTTTTAACTTCAATATACTATCTTTGATAAACAGGGGGTCAGTGTGGGCGTTGTATTTCTTATTATTTATTATTCGTAGTGCTTGTTTCTGCAGTTTTTTAAGACGATCACAGGCTTTTGACGCACCCCATAACGGAATTCCATAGATGAAATGGCTCTGTATCAGTGTGAAATATAACGTTTTCATAACAGTATGAGGGAAAAACTTTTTAACTTTATTTAGAACGAAATTGGCAAGTCCAACTTTTGTGCAGAGTTGAGATATGTGGGTGTTGTACGATAAGTTGTCATCAATATTTATACCAAGAAACTTTAAGGATTTCTCACTTTCTCCACTACCGACCTTGCAGATTACCCGGTTGTTTATATTGACATTCTGATGAGTAACATTCCTACCTCTGTGACTTGGATTAAGTAACATGTATTTCATTTTCTTTTCGTTCAGGACTAGGTGGTTGGCTGTGCACCAGTCAAATATATTTTTTAATTCCTCATTAAAATCTGAGACTAGGGCAGTTATCTCCGCTCCAGACTTGTATGCTTCTGTGTCATCGGCAAACGACAAGATATTTAATGTAGTTGAATTACTTATGTCATTGATGTATATTAGAAATAAAATAGGGCCCAATATAGAACCTTGTGGAACTCCACATGTCAGTTCAGTTAGATTAGAGTTGCTATCACCAAACGATACATACTGATTCCTGTTCTTCAGATAGCTTTTGAACCAACTTAAAGCGATACCTCTTATTCCATAGTGTTCGAGTTTTGAAGGAGGATGTCGTGGCTTATTGTATCAAAGGCTTTGGAAAGGTCAAGAAAAATAGCTAAAGTGGTGTCCTTACTGACTTTGTTATTTTCTATAGCAACATGTTTTAACAGTTGCATAATTGGATGTAGTGTGCTATGCTGCTTCCTAAAACCATATTGGTGGTGATAGAGAATATCGAATTTATTGAGAAATTTTATCAGTCTAACAAACATCAGTTTTTCTAAAATCTTTGAAAAGACAGGGAGAATACTTATTGGTCTATAGTTTGTGAAGTTATTTTCATCACCTGATTTAAAGATTGGGATTACTTTTGCAATTTTCATTCTGTCAGGAACTATTCCCTGACTGAGTGAAATGTTCATGATATGTGCAAGGGGGTTGGCAACCGAATCTATCGAATGTTTAAGGATACTGGATGAAATATTTTCACAATCCTGACTTGCTTTAGGCTTCATTTTAGTTACAATATTGATAATTTCCAGGGACGGCGCTGGTAAAATAAACATATTATCTGGGAGTGGGTATTTCATGAATTCGGAGAAAGATTTGCGTGGATTCGATATTTGTTTTGAGGTCTCCTTTCCTATATTTGCAAAGAAATTATTGAATTCATGAGCGATTTCGTTCGGTGTATTTATCTTTTTTTCACCCAGATTAAAAAAGGAAGGTAAATTGCTTTTGTTTTTGTTTCTATTTAGAGCGTTATTTAGAATTTGCCACGTTTTTCGCATATTACTTTTATTTTCCAAGAGGACGTTTTCGTAATACATTGCTTTACTCTGTTTTCTAATTCTATTGAACACCCGACAGTAATTTTTGTAATTTCTGACATTAAATTCTGTTGGACTTCTTAATTTTTTCATGAAAAATTTATTCTTGTTATTGGCTGAGATTAGAAGACCTTTCGTCATCCAAGGCTGTCGCTTTATGTATTTTTTATTCCGTTTTTGACGTTGCAAAGGAAATGCCGATTCAAATGCATTCAGAAAAATATTTAAAAAGTGTTCATAGGCAGCATTGGGACAGTTGGATTCCATAACTGGAGCAAAATCACACTGGGACAATAATACCTTGAAATATTCGATACTACTAGTGTTTATTTTCCTAGATAGAGTTGGCATTGTATTCTCTAGTGACATATTTGCTGATTCAGCGTAAAAGATTCCAAAATGGTCGGATACATCAGTGAGAATTATACCAGATTTGAAAGAGTTAATTAGATTATTTGAAAAGATATTGTCTATGAGCGTCGCAGAATGATCTGTCACTCTGGTTGGTTTGGTGATGACAGGCATAAATCCCTCACTAAACATTAAATCTGTAAACCTATCTGTTTTCGAGTGGCAAGCTACTTTCAGAAGGTCAATATTAAAGTCACCCATGATTAAGGTTGTTTTCTTTTCCTTGTTAAGTATGTCAGTTATGTTGTTGACCTTTGATTGAAAAAGATCTATGTCCGCTTTGGGGGCCGTGTTTGGACGATATATTACACCAATAATTCTCGACAGATTCTTATCCTTTAGTTCTATGAACATTGACTCAATCACATGTGGTATGAAAATAGAAAGATCTTTTCGGACAATGAAGTTAGTGTCACTTTTTATAAATAGTCCTACTCCACCTCGACCATCGTCAGCCAAGGGTCTGGTATGTTTTAATAAAGGGTGATATTCTTCTAGTGTATAAGATATATTAGAGGGGATCTGAAAGACCTCCGTGAGACCAATGACGTCGAATGTATTTTCATTACTGTTTAGTTCAGATAACAGGTGTTTTAGAGGATCCCAATGGGCATTAAGGCTTTGACAATTGATATGAAATGCAGAGAAAGATCCGTTCATGTCCCTGAGCTCTGATTGCAACTCACTAGGAAGGAGATATTTACAATCGGTAACGTTGTATATAGATGGGGAATCACCAGCTGCGTTGGTCATGTTGGTCATCTCGTTCATGAGATAATTAAAGTCAAAGTTAGAATCAGTCTGGATCCCGTCCAAATTAATACTACCCGCCATGATTTACAAATATTCCATCAGCAACACCAAAGCACGGACGCATGAAGGAGACCTGAAGATTCATAAATAATATAGACAATTCATTTTGTGGCTGGAAAGAAACATCAACAGGAGTTGTAATAGAGTAATATAAAGTGTGTAAATGAAGATAATCTTTCTCATTGCATTGGTTTAATGTGATCAAAAAGAGGGTAGAGAGAGAAGTAAACAAAGATATTCCACAGAAAACGGAATTCATCATTCCGTTTTATTGTAAGGCGTCGTCATTTAGTCCCTAGCTAACTTATAAACAAAACAAGACGTTTATACTAACGGTGGTTACGACAAAACAACATGGCATAAAACTGAATAGATTTGTAAGGGTTCATCTGAAACCCCTTTCCCCGGGTTCGGGCCCATGCACACATACAAACAAGATATACTTAATAAACGTGCTATTATGATAATGGACTGTCAAACTAATCTGTCTAAGTAAACAGTCAGTGGATCAGTTAGATAATATAATGCACAATTTATCAGCACATAGCAAACATCTTGTGAAAAAAAATTGTAAGGGTTCAACAAGAGGGTAGAGAGAGAAGTAAACAAAGATATTCCACATAAAACAGAATTCATCATTCCGTTTTATTGTAAGACGTCGTCATTTAGTCCCTAGCCAACTTATAAACAAAACAAGACGTTTATACTAACGGTGGTTACGACAAAACAACATGGCAAAAAACTGAATAAATTTGTAAGGGTTCATCTGAAATCCCTTTCCCAAGGTTCGGGCCCATGCACACATACACACAAGATATACTTAATGAACGTGCTATGATGATAATGGACTGTCAAACTAATCTGTCTGAAAACGGAATTCATCATTTTGTTTTATTGTAAGACGTCGTCATTTAGTCCCTAGCTAACTTATAAACAAAACAAGACGTTTATACTAACGGTGGTTACGACAAAACAACATGGCATAAAACTGAATAAATTTGTAAGGGTTCATCTGAAATCCCTTTCCCAAGGTTCGGGCCCATGCACACATACACACAAGATATACTTAAAAAACGTGCTATGATGATAATGGACTGTCAAACTAATCTGTCTGAGTAGATTGTCAGTGGATCAGTTAGATAATATAACGCACACTTTATCAGCGCATAGCAAACATGTTGTGGATACATTTGTAAGGGTTCATCTGAAACCCCTTTCCCCGGGTTCGAGCCCATGCACACATACACACAAGATATACTTAATAAACGTGCTATGATGATAATGGAATGTCAAACTAATCTGTCTAAGTAAACAGTCAGTGGATCAGTTAGATAATATAATACACAATTTATCAGCACATAGCAAACATGTTGTGATTACAACAGACGATCAAACTAATCAGTCAAAGTATGTGGTGAGCGGATCAATTGGATAAATTAATACACAATTGACCACACTCCCCGATAATGATGTGACGATAAATGGGCAGTCAAACTGAACTGTCAAAATATACGGTCAGTGGGTCAGTCGGATAACATAATACAAATCACCAGCACGATTGCGTGAAGATGTCAACACGATGACGAGTTGTAAAAAGAGAGAGAGAAAAAAGTGAAATTCCGTGCACACAGACATTTAAAAATTTCTCCTTCGTATTGATGGGGGAGTTTCATGTCTGATCGATTTATTTGTTCCGAAGTATATTTCTAAAGGATTTATAAAAAAAACAATGATTGTGATGCATTATTCGTATTTATCTGATATTAAGGTGGTTTACATATGGCAGAGATGAAGGTCAGTCTATATTATGGTGGTTTTCAAATACATGGATGGAAATAATTTGACTGAAAGAAAGGAAAAACGTCTGAGAGATATTTATTTTTTACTTAATCTTGGGTGTATGTGTGTTGGGGTGGACTGGTCAACTGGATGTGGTGAGCGGGGAAAAGGAAAATAGTGGCAACTAAACTACAGTATCGAAACAAAGACAAGGATATATTTATCTAAAATATTGTGATTTCTCAATATTCTTACGTGGGTTGATGTAAGTGGGGTGGAGTCTATAAAGTCCAATTTCCATGTAGAATTATCTATAACTAGTCAAGTGCTAGATTATTTAAGATATTTAACATTTGTTTCCAGAGTTTGTCCAATTATATCCTATTGGAGATTGCCAGTAGGCAAATGAAATAGGAATATGCAAGTCGGACTACAGCAGGCATACTCGCTTTTCCTTAACTTGTTAACCTCCTCATTGTAGACAATCGGGGAAGAGCGAAAAATATGAGAACTTCTTAGAATATTACCTCCACATTGTCCCTTAACAGAATATTGGAAGATGCTAACAGAATGAATGCTAGATTTTATTTGAAAATTTACATTTCTTTCTCCAGATTCGCTCTATTACAAATTGCTGGAGGATGCCAGCAGAAACCCTCCAGCAAATTTCAACAGAGCAAAACTTCATCGATCGAATTTTATGGACAAGAATATGAAAACTAAATAATATGGGTACTGCAGCTGGTAATATGGATACTGCAGTAGGTAATATGGCACCTGCAGCAGGTATAATCATTACTTTCTGTTTACTCTGAGGTGAGAACAATGAATATGGAGACAATAGCAGGCACACGCACGTTTTGTCAACTGACTGAGTGTTTGATTTTTAATTGCCAACAGGCACCCTCCAATATGCAATATAAATACTACAACAGGAATACTCACAATCACATTCCTCTAACTGGTTGAGTGCTAGAAAATTTGATTGTCAATATTTGTTCCACGCAACATTGTTTCTCCAGATTTGCTCTATTACCAACCACTGGAGGATGCCAGCAGATACCCTCCAGTAATTTTTAACATAGCAAAACTTCATCGATCGAATTTTATTAGATTGCGGTTCTCCATGTTAAATGAACAGGGAATATAACAACTACAACAGAAATACTCACAATCACATTCCTCTAACTGGATGAGTGCTAGAATATTTTGGTTGTCAACATTTGTTCCACGGAACATTTGTTTCACCAGATTTGCTCTATTACAAATTACTGGAGGATGCCAGCAGATACCCTCCAGCAATTTCCAACAGAGCGAAACTTTATCGATCGAATTTTATTAGATTTTGGTTCTACATGAGAAATGAACAAGGAATATAAAAACTACAACAGGAATACTCACAATCACATTCCTCTAACTGGTTGTGTGCTAGAATATTTGAATGTCAACATTTGTTCCCGAAACATTTGTTCCCGAAACATTTGTTTCTCCAGATTTGCTCTATTACAAATTACCGGAGGATGCCAGTAGACACCCTCCAGCAATTTCCAACAGGACAAAACTTCATCGATCAAATTTTATTAGATTTTGGTTCTCTATGAGAAATGAACAGGGAATATAAAAACTACATCATGAATACTCACATTCACATTTACAAATTACTGGAGGATGCCAGCAGACACCCTCCAGTAATTTCCAACAGAGCAAAACTTCATCGACTGAATTTTATTAGATTTTGGTTTTCCATGAGAAATGAACAGGGAATATAAAAACTACATCATGAATACTCACAATCACATTCCTCTAACTGGTTGGGTGCTAGAATATTTTGATTGTCAATACTTGTTCCATGAAACATTTGTTTCTCTAGATTTTCTCTATTACAAATTACTGGAGGATGTCAGTAGACACCCTCCAGTAATTTCTAACAGAACAAAACTTCATCGGTCAAATTTTATTAGATTTTGGTTCTCCATGAGAAATGAACAGGGAATACAACAACTACAACAGGAATACTCACATCACATTCCTCTAACTGGTGGAGTGCTGGAATCATTTGATTGTCAACATTTGTTTATCCAAATTTGCTCTATTACAAATCACTGGAGGATGCCAGTAGACACCCTCCAGTAATTTCCAACAGAGCAACATATCATCGATTGAATTTAATCAGATAATTATTGATGTTTAAGGTCATATATTTATGCACAATGGCTAATCATGACCGGGACAGTTTTACGGGTGGAGGAAGCCGGAGTACCCGGAAAGAAGCACCGAGCAACGACGAGCAGCTGCCAGCTCCCCAACTTCGCAACTTCGCACTGCAGCACAGGCAGGGTTAGATTGGTTGAAGACATCGTATCATCGACGTGCAGTACGCCTTAGTACACGGCGTCATCGTGCCCCCACGCGGGCAATGGAGATGAAGTGTCTTGCCCAAGGACACAACGCGGTTGCCGCAGGTGGGATTCGAACCGAGGACCTCTCGGCTTGCAGCCTGCACCTCTTCCTACTGAGCCACCGCGCTCCCTCTTTGGTCAGTTTCGTTATATTACCTATGGATAACTTCTGCTCAGCTTATCAGCCACAAACCATTTACAATGTAGGGCCATGAGCTCTACAGTCCACAAATTTGAAACATTCAGGGACGTCGTTAATGGTGGTTTACTGGGGTGTGACAACCCTACCAGGGATGTGGCGACAGGGGGTGGAGGGTGGAGGGATGTCTCACCCCCTCCCCCAGCTAGGAGTATTTTCTTTCAATAGTTGGAAATTCCGAGGTCAAAAATCGGAAATTCAATAATTCAATAAATTAACATTGTTCATAAAAAATTAAAATTCCAACTAATGATGTGAAATGTTAATCTTTTATTTCCAACTGAAAACTTGAGTTTCAAATTTCCTACTCTAAAATTGACATGACCTAAAAATTTCGACTCTGACATCAATCCGGTAAATTTTCTGACCCAGACACATTATAAATGATGCTTTTCCGTTTCAGGAGTTGTGAAAATTTTCAGAAGGGTTTATATCCCTTTACCCAACGCAGACGATTTCAAAATTCATTATTTTAAATACCATTTTTTTTAATTTTTAAAAAAAAATTCAACAAAACCATATCATGTGACCCCCTCTTTGGAACGAGCTCGACGAGCTTGTTCCAAAGAGGGGTCACATGATATGGTTTCGTTGACATTTTTCGAAAAATAATATTTTTTCAGCAGCTGTATTATCTGGGTTAAGGGTTAAAAGATATCACCCAGCGCTGCAGTGCAACCACAGTAGTAGTGCTCGCACGTTTCAGGGAATAGTTGGATGACCTCGGTGGATGACCTCGGAAGTGACGTCATGTCACGTGACCTAGTGGCGCCATGTTGTGTTGTCATGGTAACCGGCGTGAGCGGCCATGTTGTGACGTCATCCCCATAGTGATACCTGGTCTTTGTGCGCATGCGCAGCGCGTGTTGTTAGGGTGATACGTGTTTCCGTCGTCCATTTTGTGTACTGGAAGCCGCCATCTTGGTTTCTATGGTAGCACGTGATTGCTATGTTACCTAAGGCCTACAATAGGATAGGGGTATGTTCGGTGGGTATGTTCCTTTGTAGACGAGTAAATCTGTTTACCACAAACAACCCTACAATCCCCCAAATCACCAAAATCCACCCAAAATCACCGAAATTGATTTTATTTCCCCAATTGATCGGCTTAGCACGTAGTGCTATAGTACCAAGAGGGTATCGTGGGTGCATTCGACTGAAGTGGAGTAATGTTCTGGCTTAGAATTCTCCCAGAATCCCTTTTTGGATCCTTATCCCATGACGTTTTTCCCATTAAAAGACAGGTTCCTTTGGTAATCACCCAGAATTCTCTGCTTCTATCTATATATGTAATAGTTATCGTCTATCTGACCCTGTTCCTTTGTTCTAGAGTATACTCCAGTAGCGTAGAAGAGCCTATCGACTGGAACACTATACATTATAATTGCTATATTTAGCAATTTCTTGTCCATTCTTGTTAGTTCTGACCCTATACCAAGTACTCTTGTTGTTTCATATATCTAGATCATTTATATAAATTATAACTAACCAATCAGATTGCTTGATTTCCCATAATGCAGAGTTATCTCCCTTCTGTATAACAAAAGACTATATCCAATGGCCATATCCCATGGAATCCCATTTTTGCAAAACACCTGTGGCTATGGAATCCCTTTTTATCGTATGAGGCCATGAGGGCTATATAAAAGCCCTCAATGAGTCCTCATTTATTATCCCTCATAGCCTCATTGAATTTTGAGGTTATGAGGACCTTGAAAAATCCCTCAATGAGGTATAATTTACTACGACACTTATCCTCATTTCAGTATTTAACAGGTATATCCTATGGAATCCCATTTTGGAAAACGCCTGTGACTATGGAATCCCTTTTTTGTCGTATGAGGCCATGAGGGCTATATAAAAGCCCTCAATGAGTCCTCATTTATTATCCCTCATAGCCTTATTGAATTTTGAGGTTATGAGGACTATTAAAAATCCCTCAATGAGGTATAATTTACTACGACTCTTAGCCTCATTTCAGTATTTGAGGATACCTATGGCCTGGTATTGTATTATTCGAGGATACCTATCGAGGATACCTTTAGGAGAATCCCTTTTTTTGTCGTATGAGGCCATGAGGGCTATATAAAAGCCCTCAATGAGTCCTCATTTATTATCCCTCATAGCCTCATTGAATTTTGAGGTTATGAGGACCATTAAAAATCCCTCAATGAGGGATTTTTAATACGACTCTTATCCTCATTTCAGTATTTGAGGATACCTATGGCCTGGTATTGTATTATTTGAGGATACCTATTGAGGATACCTATCGAGGATACCTTTTGGAGAATCCCTTTTGTGTCGCATTAGGCTATGTAAAAACCCTCAATGGGTCTAATGTAGTCTTATCAACCGCTTCCATCTTGTCGCCAAAGCTCCAAGGCCATTACAGGTTTATGGCCTATCTGTCCTATCATTAGCTTCTACAGCAGTCTTGTTCCATTGCGGCCTTGTACCAGTACTATTGGCTTCTGTTATTCTGCCCCATATCTCATCCATTACTTCCTAGCTATACCTATCTCAGTCTCGACTATAACATTGATCAAGGTTGAATCAGATTTCCCCTGTATACATATAAGGCATTCCGTTATTGAGATTCCTATCCGATTCCGTAAAATTTGGATTCCGTGTTTTAACATCGACACTCGAAGGTATTCCCCTTCCCTATTGGAAGAATTCAGTTCAATGGGTTGTAGTTCATTAAGTTTAAAAATTAAATCAGTTAAACAGTGTTCATTTCAAAAGGGAGTGTTAATACCTTCATTTAGGTTATGGTTCAAAACTTCATTCAGTTCAAGGGTGTTAATACATTCATTTAGGTTATAGTTCATTCATTCAGTTCAAAGGGGGTTAATTATATATACATTCATTGGAGTTACAGTTCAAAGGGTTCATTCAGGTTTGTTCAGTTCAAGAGGGTTAATTATATATACCTTCATTAGGGTTAGAGTTCATTCAGGTGAAAACTTTGTTATGTTCACTTCGATCTTGGTTGTGTTGGATCTTTGTTCATTTTGTTTTGTTCACTTCCATCTTGATTGTATTTGATCAGATCTGTTCATGCTGTCCAACTAGTTCGATCAATCCGACTAGTTTGACATTCTTTCACTTTGTTTTGTTCACGATTGGTTATGTTGGATCTGTACCTTTGTTATTTTGTAGTGGCTGGTTGTATTTGTTCAGAGTATTGTAGTCATTGAGTGTTACCAATCCCTTTGCATACCCTCGAGTGTCGATGTTAAAACACGGAATCCAAATTTTACGGAATCGGATAGGAATCTCAATAAGGAATGCCTCATATGTATACAGGGGAAATCTGATTCAACCTTGATCAATGTTATAGTCGAGACTGAGATAGGTATAGCTAGGAAGTAATGGATGAGATATGTGGCAGAATAACAGAAGTCAATAGTACTGGTACAAGGCCGCAATGGAACAAGACTGCCGTAGAAGCTAATGATAGGACAGATAGGCCATAAACCTGTAATGGCCTTGGAGCTTTGGCGACAAGATGGAAGCGGTTGATAAGACTACATTAGACCCATTGGGGGTTTTTACATAGCCTAATGCGACACAAAAGGGATTCTCCAAAAGGTATCCTCGATAGGTATCCTCAATAGGTATCCTCAAATAATACAGTACCAGGCCATAGGTATCCTCAAATACTGAAATGAGGATAAGAGTCGTATTAAAAATCCCTCATTGAGGGATTTTTAATGGTCCTCATAACCTCAAAATTCAATGAGGCTATGAGGGATAATAAATGAGGACTCATTGAGGGCTTTCCATATAGCCCGCATGGCCTCATACGACAAAAAAGGGATTCCACAGTCACAGGCGTTTTCCAAAATGGGATTCCATAGGATATACCTGTTAAATACTGAAATGAGGATAAGAGTCGTAGTAAATTTGTCCTCATTGAGGGATTTTTAATGGTCCTCATAACCTCAAAATTTAATGAGGCTATGAGGGATAATAAATGAGGACTCATTGAGGGTTTTGACATAGCCCTCATGGCTTCATACGACAAAAAAGGGATTCCACAGTCACAGGCGTTTTCCAAAATGGGATTCCATAGGATATACCAGTTAAATACTGAAATGAGGATAAGTGTCGTAGTAAATTATACCTCATTGAGGGATTTTTCAAGGTCCTCATAACCTCAAAATTCAATGAGGCTATGAGGGATAATAAATGAGGACTCATTGAGGTCTTTGACATAGCCCTCATGGCCTCATACGATAAAAAGGGATTCCATAGCCACAGGTGTTTTGCAAAAATGGGATTCCATGGGATATGGCCATTGGATATAGTCTTTTGTTATACAGAAGGGAGATAACTCTGCATTATGGGAAATCAAGCAATCTGATTGGTTAGTTATAATTTATATAAATGATCTAGATATATGAAACAACAAGAGTACTTGGTATAGGGTCAGAACTAAAAAGAATGGACTAGAAATTGCTAAATATAGCAATTATAAGGTATACTGTTCCAGTCGATAGGCTCTTCTACGCTACTGGAGTATACTCTAGAACAAAGGAACAGGGTCAGGTAGACGATAACTATTACATATATAGATAGAAGCAGAGAATTCTGAGTAATTACCAAAGGAACCTGTCTTTTAATGGGAAAAACGTCATGGGATAAGGATCCAAAAAGGGATTCTGGGAGAATTCTAAGCCAGAACATTACTCCACTTCAGTCGAATGCACCCCCGATACCTTCTTGGTACTATAGCACTACGTGCTAAGCCGATCAATTGGGGAAATAAAGCCAATTTCGATGATTTTGGGTGGATTTTGGTGATTTGGGGGATTGTAGGGTTGTTTGTGGTAATCAGATTTACTCGTCTACAAAGGAACATACCCACCGAACATACCCCTATCCTACTGTAGGCCTTAGGTAACATAGCAATCACGTGCTACCATAGAAACCAAGATGGCGGCTTCCTGTATACAAAATGGATGACGGAAACACGTATCACCCTAACAACACGCGCTGCGCATGCGCACTAACACCAGGTATCACTATGGGGATGACGTCACAACATGCCCGCTCACGCGGGTTACCATGACAACACAACATGGCGCCACTAGGTCACGTGACATGACGTCACTTCCGAGGTCATCCACCGAGGTCATCCAACTATTTCCTGAAACGTGCGAGCACTACTACTAACCACCTATCGAAACCACTCACAGTTGGAATTTACACCGGTGGAACCTCCCCCCCCCCCCCCCCCAGCTGAAACCCTCTAGCCACATCCCTGAACCCCACTAATAATTTATCAAATAGGGACATTTCCATTCTGACTGGCGTCTAAGGTATCAATTTTCTGTCGCTAGTCATCATATACTATAACCCCTTGTTGGCTACTATTACAACCGCAACCTCTATTGGTATTGTTTCAACTGTAACCCCTATTGGCTAATATTTCAACTGCATCATCAAGGCATGCCCTCGACGAAGGCATGCCTTGATGATGTAGTCGGTATATTGATCACTTGAGACCTGACCGTTGCATTTGGGACAGATCAAGATTGGCCTGCCTACACCCATCTTGTCGAAGCCACTCTAAATATTGTACAGCATCAGCGGAGGTTGTCTTCGATAACATTTATTTATTTATTTATTTATTTATTTATTTATTTATTTATTTATTTATTTATTTATTTATTTATTTATTTATTGGGGTATTAACGAAACTTTCGACAACCAGAGTCACCTCGTGTTGGACTGTTTTACGGTGAGGAAGCCGGAGTACGACGAGCAACTGTCAGACCCCCCCACCCCCCCCCCAACGTACTAACTCCACATAAGCAAGGTTAGCATGGGTTGAAGACAAGTGAACCATCGACGTGCAATACGCCTGAGTACACAGCGCCACACGTGCTTCGATAACATTGTCTTTTGCCAAGTACATGAAATGGTAACGTGTACTGGCGGTGCTGGAACATAGTGTTACGAAGGATGGCAGATATACAGCCAACCTGGCTATATTGTTCCCCACATTGTAAAATAATCATATCTGACCTGGCACTTCTTTCTTTTGCTCGACGTTTTTGTGTGCAATATCTTTTCTGTCAGATAAGATTGAAAAACGTTGTGTGATGTTACCCAACGACGCCGCTTTGCTCCAACGTGGACAGTCTAGGTTTAAGTATCCTACTCCAGGATAGCACAGAAGACGCTAGTCTGGAATCCACATTGGACTTCAGATCGAAATGTCGTCAGTTTGAACCTTATTCTTGAGCAAAATGCCGACCTTTTGATCTGAAGTCCAAAGTTCTAACCATCAAGCTGTGGGGTTTCTCCAGTGTCTGATTAAGAAGCATGGAGAGCATGCAAAGTTTCAACATATATTAGCAGACGTTTCGGTTGCTATTCTGATGCTTTTCACGAAATTCAAGTTATTGCCTGAATACAAATTCTATTCCACGTTTTCATTTTCATTGCTCATGCTTGAGTGGTACATCAATCTGTTTAACATGTTTTAGGAGAAAATACTATCTGTAAGGAGATGTAATTTGTGTATCTCGTGATGTTCTAGCATGTTGTTTGTCTATCATTGAAAGGAAATGGATAGTAAATTATCAAGGCACCGCCCGTTCCTTGATTCCCCTATAAAAGAAGCACTTTTGATGTGATGAAATCCTTTGAGAAATTAATTCACATGGCTTGTCATATATATTTTCTCCAAAATCAACTAAAATTTAAGAAAACTATACTCCTAAACGCCGATGGTATTTTTCAGTTTGTTCTGACACCGTTTGCAATTGTTTAGACAGGAAGGCACGAATATATTCTTACACGTATGGAGTTTCACACCCTGAGAAAATGAAACGTGTTTCTTCACACATGCTTTTATCAAACCATACGTAACTTTACACATGCATGGAGTATAAGATAAGATTGTCACGCCATAAACATTCAACATTAACACCATACGCGCAAGGGATCTTTTTATTATCAACTTCGGTCAACGTGTTGTGGTGTTTTTCTCTTTTCTTTTCATTTTGTTGTTGTGTTCGTTTGTTTTTCCTTTTTGAATTCTTGCTATTTTTCAACTTCGCTTCAGCTTAAAATTCAGTTGTAATCTTTTAAGGTCCCTTGAGTGCAACAATTCCCATCTGCAATGTTTCTGAGGTTCTATTCAGACTTGACCATTTCAATTGAAAACTCTGACGTCAGTGATGCTCATGGTACAATAAACATTATAGTGAGAATGGTCAGTGGTAATGGGAAGGTTAAAATCTAAACTCTGAGATAAGGTTTGGAAAACTCGAGCGTTTGTTATTGCAGTCTTGGATCTCTGAAGATGAAGGTTTTATTGGCTGTGCTTGTATTTTCAGTCTGTGTTGTTTGTTCATGTGAGTTTTCATTTAACACCTTTCACTCTGACGTCAAAACATAAAATTTTACCATCAAAGTTTCCACATTTTGCAACTAGGAACTTAACCAATTTAACCTTGTTTGACAAGTTCATTGAGCTCTGTGAAATAAGATAAAGTTGATTAAAATCCTAGTTGCATTATGGGGAATTTGACTACTTCAAATTTTGTTGGCCTGATGTCAGTATCCTGGGGATTAATCATTATGTATTCTGTGACGTGACGTTATTGCATTCGTTCATTTAGGAGTGAAACTGTGCATAAGCGCAATCTTGGGTATTTTATTGTGGAAGGGACTGCCTAACTTTGCCCTGTTTTTTTTTTTACAAAATACGCTTCCTTGATATGAAAGTTGCTAAAATGACAAAAAATGTCCTCACCTACCTCGGATTTGTCATGAAAATACTTCGCACATTCATTAAAACATAAACTATCTGGCTTGGGTGTGTGTGAGTGTGCGCGTGCGTGCAGGGGAAGAGGGTGGATGGAGGGGGGGGGGGGAGAGGAGGGGGACTGACTCAAAACTCCCATCTCATACGTCTCTTGATCATGGGTCCTAAGAGGTATTGTTCCTCGGATTTGTCCCGGAAATACTCCAAACGTCCCTGAAACAAAAATGATCTGGCTTGGGTGGAGGTGTCTGTGTGTGCGTGCAGGGGAAGGGGGGGGGGGGTACCCAGACTCATATCTCATAGGTCTCTTGATCATGGGTCCAGACAGGTTCTTCTACATGCATAGAATTCTCATTGTTAACATATGTGCATCGATATCTTGTGTTGCTATAAATATTATCGAGACCACCCTTGGAACTAAGGGTTCCGTCCTGGGTAGTGGCCTGGTTTGTAATTAAGTAAATCTCAGTCCTAAGCTATAAGCCTGGCCTCATAACTCTCATTAATTTATTCATCAATAAATCACCTGCACAGGCCGATAAACCTGAAGTCGATGGGGGTTTAGTACTTTCAAATAATTCAAAGGATTTTCTGTGGATTTATTTATTTATTTATTGGTGTTTTAAGGTCACACATTTCTGCACAATGTACCCGGAGTACCCAAAGAGAACCACCGAGCAACGGCAAGCATCAGTCAGCTCCCCAACATACTAAATCCACACAAGCAGGGTTAGTATTGGTTGAAGAGAGGTGCACCATCAACGTGCTATACGCCTTAGTACACAACGTCACCTTACTCCACCCCCGGGGGTGGGGGGGGGGGGGCAATGGAGGTGAAGTGTCTTGCCCAAGGACACAACGCGGTTGCCGCAGGTGGGACTCGAACCGAGGACCACTCGGTTGCAGCCTGCTCCTCAACCTACTGAGCCACCGCGCCCCCCGCTTTTCTGTGGATCAGTTTTTCATTCTAACACATCGCTGTACCATAATAGCTTCGGTATGTATTTGAATATTTGTGTCTCACTCCGGCACCCACACACGCCTATTGGGCGTCTGCATCTTGTCCTTTCCTGAATTTTTCATGGGATTTAACTCTTCAACCGGTGTGTATTTTAGAAATACTTCTATCAAATCTAGTCATGGCTGCTTCACAGATTCAAGAGCACTTATATCAAGAAATAACTGGACAGAATGTTGATACAACTTAACGAGGATAATCTGGTTAATGGTGCCAAATGTAT
Organism: Pictodentalium vernedei; assembly: GCA_031216915.1. NCBI lineage: Eukaryota > Metazoa > Mollusca > Scaphopoda > Dentaliida > Dentaliidae > Pictodentalium > Pictodentalium vernedei. The sequence continues at coordinate 873,583,083 of CM062297.1, read as the reverse complement.
ACTTATTTTAGTGGCAAGAGATTGTCTGTCCTTGGCAGGAATATCCACCAGCAACATGAAAGAAGTTAAGGCCATTCTCCGGGTAAAAATCTGTACACACTTCCCCTTATAACGTTCTCGAACACCAAACACGGAAAGCGTCTTGATTTCGTACTATTTTTTCAGGACATCTCGGCGCGCAGGTGTCAGTAAGTGTGACGCGACTAAATCGTGACCTGATCGAAAGACCGATGTTCCGATTACGGTACTGCGTGATAGTTTTATATATAGACCATGAATCACTGCCTGGATTCGAATAGTACGATTTTTGTCCTCGAGTGGGCTGCGCGGATTTTTTCATTTTTTGTCTCAAAAACATAGGATATGACCCCTCATTGGAACGAGCTCGACGAGCTCGTTCCAATGACGGGTCATAACCTATGTTTTTGAGACAAAAAATGGCGATGTTGAGAATAGCGCTGGCCGGTTTTGGACGAGCTCGTTCTAATGAGGGAGCATAACCTATGTTTTGGAGGCCACAAAATGGCGATTTTTGAGAATAGCGCTGGCAGGTTTTGGACGAGCTCGTTCCAATGAGGGGTCATAACCTATGTTTTTGAGACCAAAAAATGGCGATTTTTGAGAATAGCGTTGGCCGGTTTTGGACGAGCTCGTTCCAATGAGGGATCATAACCTATGTTTTTGAGACCAAAAAAATGGCGATTTTTGAGAATAGCGCTGGCCGGTTTTGGACGAGCTCGTTTCAATGAGAGGTCATAACCTATGTTTTTGAGACAAAAAAAAAATGGCGATTTTTGAGAATAGCGCTGGCCGGTTTTGGCCGTTACGTTAGGTAAAGGGTGGGCTGCGCGGTTTATTTCCTAATATTTCATCACTCAAGGATAAAAATTCTAATCCAATCTGAACAGTGAACTTTTGTCTTCATTTTATTTTCTCGTTTTTTTTGTTTTCCCCAAACAACCATTGATAATTGATTCCGTGGTTACTTTCAAAACACAAAAAATAGTCCGTCATCGATAAGAGAAGGAACACGATGCTGGAAGTGAAATACCATTTTGTGTGAATGTGAGTGGGAATACGATTTGTTTTGGGGAAAGAAAGACGAACGAAAATAAAATAAAATCATAATATCACTTTAGCCGGCCGCTGATTTGTGATTGTCAGCGGTTCCCAGATGAGAAGACCTTGGTCATCTCTGTGCTCCCAACTGTCTCCCATTTCCCACTCTTTTTCTCTCCTCCCAACTCTCAATACTCGGAGAGGAACTGCTTAATGACACACCGTGCCCCATTCATCCTGGGTCTTCTCCAAGCCTAGATCACACATCTGTCTGCTCTGGCAATCCTTTTTCACTATTTGTCCAAATTTTCCCCCAGGCACCACGTCCTCAGCGTGAACATTAATATTTGAGTTACGTCATGTCTGTTCATCTACCAGACAATAACCATGGACTATCTACATGTATATCTCAGAACTTCCCACGACACCTGGCGATTTACTTCATGGTATGTCCACGACGATGAGGCCATGGGGCATTCCAGAACATGGAATTACTTATGAATATACCTGCCGAAAATATATTTCCGTTTTTTAAATGCATCCACAAAGATTGAACAGAAAGATAAGCTGTGTCACACGTGATTTGAACACTTTATAGGTTTTTTGTATATTTCAGGGACAATGTTCGTTCCAGGTGGTTGGAGTAATACTATTACATGCATCGTTTCGGGATGTCAGAGTCAAGTCTGTACTGTTCCTAACGCCATTTGCACGTATGTATTGTATTCTCAACTAGAATTATGCAACGAGATCTTTGAAAAACATAACCGTCTCTGCCACTGACCTATGTGCAACTGAGTCAGACTATCTGACTCAACAGATCAGGTGTGCTCATCTATTTCAGAGGCGACTTGTGGTGTGTGTATACTTACCAAGGTCAGGCCTGTCATGATTAATCGAGAAGTCGACTAATCGTCGGGAACACCCATTATCGACTACAATTTCAAAGTCGACGATCAAGTGTTTTCATCACTCCTTTACTGATGAATTATTAGTTATTACTCCCCCCCCCCCCCCCCCCCATCGTGCCCATAAGAAGTGTAACGGCTGTAAAATATCAAAATGCATTATGTTACTTTCCAAAGTGTGATTTACAGGGATTTCCCAGTTTAATTATAAACGATAACTTAACAAGTTAATTATGCAATCAACAATTAGGTCATGTATCCGTGCGCGCAAACGAATACACTTTGCCGTGGGTGTAATGGGGACTTCATTGTTTTTTGTGTTTTTAACATGAAAAGCAGACGACCCTTGCAAAAAAAAACCCGAATAACTATTATTTTCATTTTTTGTCGCAAAAACTTAGGTTATGACCCCTCACTGGAACGAGCTCGACGAGCTCGTTCCAATGAAGGATCATAACCTATTTTTTAGAGACAAAAAATGAAAAAAATAATGAAAATTAATTGGCGATTTTTGAGAATAGCGCTGGCCGGTTTTGGCCGTTACGTTAGGTAAAGGGTTAAATAATATAATGATCGTTAATAATGAAAAAGTAATAAACAGAGTAATCGCTTGACAGGACTGGTTACGTGAAATAATTCATTCGAGGAGAGGGACTATATTGTAAAACACTCGTGCGCATTCGCGCACTCGTGTTTGTACAACGTCCCTCACCTCTCATGAATTATTTCACGTTACCAGTCCAGTCAAGCGATTACTCATTACTCTCTATTTAAAATGTCTTCAATGTATTTGATATTGGAGAGAAGTATAATGATACAGCACATGGCACCAGGTTTGGCGTTCTACAAATTATGGGAGTACAAATAATTTCCCTTCTCAGTTTGCGAACGGGTGCAACTACCTTCTTAAATATCAATGCAGCTATTATTAGACTCTTGACCTGCTTAGCCTCAGGTTTGGGTCTGAGTTGGTCAGGAGTCTGAATTGTCCTCGGAGAGCAGGACGCGTGCATCACACCCGCATGCCTATGTCTGGCCCTATCCCGTTCTTTCTAGGGGTCAAACGGTACGATTAATCGATTATTCTTCTTCAAAAGTCGACCGTGTAATTTCCTAATCGTGCCAGCCCTAACCAAGGTACCGCCTATCGGGCACTGCGAGCTTTGGGTTACCACCAATCTGCTCGGTAACAATTATCCTGTTTGGACTCATCGCGGAATGCATTCTGGCACTCCCCGTTGGGTCGTGGCAGGACAATGCACCTGCCAAGTTAAATCTAACTTATACACAGTGACGCGATTAAAATGGATTCCACCCAGTCCATTCCGTAGCTAAATGCACTAGACCAATTGAACAACCCCCAACCTTCAATCTTTACTGCAGCATATTCACCATCCACCATTTTCTAAAATCTTTAAATTCTCTTGTCCAATAAATAGCCTAATGCAATCATATATCTGATACAAAAATACATCTCCAATTTACATGGCATTAGTTTAAACATATGTCCTTAGTTTAGAATTTTACCCTTGTGCAGAGTGCGAAATTGTAGAGTGGAACCTCAACAGCTTTCAGGTCATCCAACGTTATGCTTTTTGCCAAGTACGAAAACTAATAATACAGTTTCAACTTTCCAAACTCGGACAGTGTTTTTTTTTTTTTTGTCAGTAATACCTAAAATAACATGTAAAGGCTGAAATAATGTGTTTTGATACCTGTACCGGTACCGGTACCGTCGGTTCCCTCATGCTCCAAACGGATTTCAGTACTGAAGCTTTACTCCAACCGGTACCTGGACGAAATTATTATATGGGGAAATTCCTAATTGAACGAGGGTAAACAGGCTGATAATCGTGTATGGCACACTTGCTCGAGAGACTTTCAACTTATTTGTGAATGAACATATCGACACAGAAAGACTCAAAAACAAAAGTGCATGTTCTGTCGGCACCACGACCTCGATAAAGCAGACCATTTTGACTTTTCAAACGTGACATCGAAGACAATGAAAGCGTCATCGAAGGCTACTTCAAAGAAATTATTTCGTGGCGAGATCCAAGTATTCATAAAGCGTGATCTTCATGCTTTATGATTACTTTGATGTCTCGGCAGAATAATTGGAACGATGCCATGTTTGTCATGCGATCTTGGTGACTTGTGCGGTTTAAATGCAAATTCCTCACATCTGACTCCGATATCTCAGCTAATTGTAGATTTGTCTCGGTACCGGTACCGGTTTCGGTGGAAAAGGCTCTGTCCCGTCCTGGTATCGGTTATGTTGGTACCGGCGGTACTTTCACATGTCTAGTCTACAGTAAGATTGCCTTGCTACAAGTTATGTGAGAGAGTGCATTCTCCCATCAATTGTAACAAGGCAAATTGCCATAGATTAAATACTTTTACCTCAAAGATAATATGAAGGGCATCGACAGAAATTAAGCCTTTAAATTGCAGTACCTACAGTTTGTTTTCAGAGGAATGTTTTATTTTTTAAATTAAAAATAAATTTACTTATAAAGATATGCACTTTCTATATTTCTCTGTGTAAAACGACAGCCGAAATCCTCTCCATGTTTGCTCACGTTTTGCAACAAAAAATGAACAATTAAAAATACCCCCCTCCCTCCCTCACTGAATTGAAAAAGAAATTGCCTGAGAATCAATTCATTTACTTTGTGTGGCCAAATATTAATTTTGTATTGCCTCAAAAATATGCGCGTCATCCACATATTCTTTTTTTCACAGACATATTCTTTTCTCACAGTACATTCGTTAAGAAGCCATTGGTGAGGCGTCAGAAAAAATTGAAATCTTTCGAGAATTTTTGTTGTAAAAACAAGCAATCCGAAGGTTTTGAGCACCCAAGGCACGTAGGGACGACGCTGGGCAGACTTAGCCCTTACGACACCTTTAGCAGTACAATGGTACCCTTCCACCTCCAGCAGGCACCGACGAGGAGAAGCAAAGGACCGAGGCCACACCGGGTCGTCAACTCTGAGTGATTCTTTATGCTCTGTTCTCGGTTCTTCGGGCATGTAAAATCTGCTGCATACATCTATGTGATATAAGCTCGTTGAGAATGTCTCTGCTTCTCAATGGCAAGTTTTTTTCTGCCTCCAGAAGCTATAGATGGTGATGATTGTACGAGTAGTGTTATTTTGTTCTTCAGGCATGTATAGCCTGACAATATGGTGTTTGTTTGTGCCCGGTAGAGCCTTTATAGACAAATATAGCATGTCTCAGGCTCGATCGGGCAGCCGCCCCCGAAGCACACATCCGATACACTGGCGCCAAAAGAGTTGACCCTCCCTGAGTCGGTCGATGTTCCAAGATGGCTTGGAGCTTCTGTTGTTTCAGACCGAGTGTCGGAGGGTAATTTTGATTCCGCCTGGACGAGATAATCCAATCGTATTACTTGGTTGGACTGGACAGAAGAAGAAACATCAGCAGTAACACCATCCGTGGAGTGGTCCCGGCATAATATTCCACAACTGGTACAAAAGCCGGAGAAAACTCCTGTAGTTTTTTTGAAGACGAGGGGCCATCCACCAATCCTTCTGGGAGGTTGAGATGCCGTGTATGATGTCCTCAGCCCCACCCTCCAAACATGAGTGTAAATAATCTGTACGTTTGTGGATCAAATGTACCTCAGTTTCCCAAATCAACTCTGGGTGATTGCACGAGTGTCCCTGCAGCTGTTCTGTAGTGGCGTTGTCGATATGTACACTAGTTGGTGTGATGTGATGGTATTACTGGCAGGTCAGTTGGGGCAGAGTTAAGCGGCAAGCGGCAAGCGGCAAGGAGTAATAGCGATACAGGCATCTGTTATTGGAGCTCGCAATGTTATTGCAGCGCGCTGATATCCACTCTGATTGATAGCTTTACTGTATCTGTAGTTGTTCTATGTCAGTGTGTCGACATGTAAGAGGGTTGATATGATGTGGTGATGTTATCGATGAGTCGGTCTGGGCATGATCAACACCTAGAAGCAGCGATGATGGCATCTGTTCGGGGAACATATTGAACAGATATTATGCAGCAGGTTCTTGTTACCTATCCGGACTCTGAGCCCTTCCTTGTATGTTTGTGTTTATGTATTGTGTTCGGTGTTGTGAATGTAAGCAAATGTCGAGAGAGTCGCAATTTGTGATTTATGAGATGGACTCGGCTGGCTGAAGCCACACTCGACACCTTCGACCAATGTAGGCATCTTGTCGGGGTGGGGGTTGTGGGTGCACGGTGAACTTATTTATTTGGGGAGGGGTGGAGGGGTTACCTTCATCTTGCTTTTCTGATACCCATTTAGTTCGGAAATGGGCTTCCACCTTTAAGTCTTTTTAGTGTTTTCTCCGTAATGTTTTAACATCACGTTTCTCGCATATCAATGTCAGCCTAGTCGTGAAGGGGTGTGATTGAATGTTGGTGATGGTTAGGAGGGCTACGCGTAGGGTAAGGATTTGAACGTGTTGGACTTGAGCTAGGTTTGTTTTGCACAGCCTTTTGGTGATGAGTGTCCCGTGTTCAAGGTCTGGTGGGATAAATGATTTGTAGAGTTTTAGTAGCGTGTTTTTGTTGGCACCTCAGTCTTTTCCTCTTATCATTTCAAAAGGTTAAGGTGGACGGGTAGCACTTCCAGTGTTTAATTATAAGTTTTTGGACTTTTTGTTAGGATTGAGCATGATGCGTCATTTTGCGCACTAGTCTTCTAGGCCCTCTAGGACGTCCTGTATATGATGTTACAGGAGCTGCTAGTGATATAGTTTTTTGTCATCTGTGAACTGGGAATAGTCGACCCGACTTTTTCGCAAACTTGGTGTATGTCGTTGACATAAATTATAAAAAGAAGTTGGATGAGGACCGAGCCCTGGAGCTCCACCTCCACTGATTTTGAGCGGTTAATATTGATCGTAATATTGACCGTAATTTTTCATGCTGAATCCATATACTGGTGAGACCAATTATATTTCCTACATGTAGAGGGCGCAAAAACATGTGGCGGCGGTTTATGCTGAGAAAGAAGTCGATAAGAAAGTTTAGTGGCGTTTAGTCGAAACAGTTCCGTAAACACTGGTGAGAGAATGAAGTAATGTGGGACGGCTTTTACCACTGCATTTCCAGTTGCGTATAAGATTGCATTTTTGAGAAGCTTCAGTAATAATTTAATCCCACATCTTCGTGGAGCTGACGGAGTGAATTAGGTTTGAACCTCGGTATCAAGTTATAGTTCATTATGTCGTTTGCCCGTCCATTGCCAAAACTGTCGTCACGCAAAAACGTATGCATATCTGGTTAAACCCTAAATATACCCTTTTTCTCAATCATAAAGAAAGCGACTACTTCAGTTTTCTCAAATTTTGTTAAGTTTTGTTGGACATGTGTGTGATCTGATCATTTGTTTACGTACTTCCCGGCCTACTCTTACAAGACCTTCCACGGTTAGCGTGACACCATTGTTGTAGAAGGTGCAACATACATTATGTTTTGAGTGGGAATCTGACGCTTTGGATTCAATTAGACATAATCTAAAATAGTGTACTTTACATAAAGAAGAAATATAAAATTTCCCACTTTTCAAATTTTGGCCTTCGAATTTCCAACTTTTGAAGGATTAGGCAAAGAATGGGTGAGGGAGATATCGTCCTCCATATAGCCACACCCCTGTATTTCTTAACTGAGTGTGGTATACCATTACAACAACTGCTGGGAGGATTTATCATTCAGGCAATTTTCCGTGGAATACCACAGGAAGGACGAATAAATATTCAGCTAATGGACCACTGGGTATAACTCTTTACCTAATATAAGCAACAGACAACAGATGCCCTCTTTCTTGTCTGGTATTATTAACTTGGGGTGTTCCCTTTTCGCCGTTCCAGTGTTTCGTAAACGTTCCCCAGTATTTAAAGTCTGAAGAAGAGGTGTAGCCCCTCCCCCACCCTCCCCCCCCCCCCACCCAGAACTCCACGGGCAGTAATTGGGAAAAGTACTTTTGCCCTATAATTGGCATGTTCAAAGATCATCGAATTAAAACTCACAGATGGTTGTCAATGTGGTCGGGGCATCACTAGATATCACCTAATCAACCAAGGTAATGGGCACTGTCGTGCTAAAAGCCAAGCCGGCTTTGTGGCCACATACGGGGATTTCACAATCGCCAGGATAGCTCGTAGAGACGGGAAGCTATCCACCTGGAACTTAATAAAGTACCCCATGCTTTTTTCGCAGTGGTGTTAACGGAAACTGTCATTACTTTCACCCTATTTTTTAGATGGACAAAAGTGATTGTTCGTGGAAAGAATGGTCTATTGACAAATGAAAGACAACACAATGATGAAAATATGCAGCATTTTAATGGTGCTAATTACACATATCTGTCACTAATGTTTTTGATGGAAAAATGTTCTCTCGACAAGTTTGGTGCTGGAAAGGTCTACGATGAAACAATGCCGTAATTACTGACAACAAATGTAACTTGTGATCTCCTGAACGCAAAAGCAGTGCATGACGTCAGTAGCGAGTGTATCCACCACGTGCCCGGATGACAGCCTGAACCCTCCCCCTAATGCTAAAAACGGGTCTTCTCATACGGCCCAGAGGCAACTGCAGCCACTCCTCATTCAATGCAGCTTCCAAATCGGCCAAATTCTGTACAGGCGGATCCCTTGCTTGCACAGGCTACGGTATTGTTGTAATAGTGTTGTTCTGAAGCAATGCTCTCAAAGCATGACAACGATGTGGCCTTGCATTGTCGTCCATGAATACAGGGTGAGTAACCAACGGGTGGTTGTCAAAATGAGGCACGACAACCGGATTGAGAATGGCCCGGATGTACTGTTGACCATTGAGATTTCCATGTACAGTCACCATATCAAGTTTACAGTCTTGATAGAGGCATCCCCAGATCATTACTGATCCTCTACCATAAGGTACAGAGGTCTGATTTTCCTGTGCACGTAAGCAGTATTTCTTTGCCTCCCACTCTCATGCAACCATCTGTGACGTGAAGCAGGAACCTACTCTCGACTGACCAAAGAACTCTCCTGCATGGCATGAGATTACAATGTTGTCGTGCCATACACCACTCCAAATGTCGTCTTTGATGCTGATCGGACAGAGCTGGATGCTTCATGACCCTTCTGGACCTCATACCCAGTACTTTGAGACGCTTTCGGACATTTCCGTTGTACAAACGCCTGTTGAGGAGCCAAAGGCCACCTAAGCAAAGGATTCACGCCTAACGAGACGTGCTAGGCTCCGATCTTCTGGAGAAGAGGTCTTCTGGAGTTGTCCAGGCCTTTGTCAGCCCTTAACAGCGTTGGTTTGTTGATATTTTCGTACACGACTGCTGATGACAGAATGACTATAGCCAAGTTGCCTTCCAATAGCTTTGAATGACATGCCGGCTGCATGCATGCCAACGATTTACCATCTTAGTGCCTCTGACAGTATCCGCCTTACCATGTCAACATTTATTGATAAAAGAAGTGACAAATTTTCTTGTTTTATACCCAGATATTGCATGTGGATGATGGTGTTTTGTGACATTCGTGGGAAGCATGCTTCACGTGAACGAGGGGATGTGTTTGGGGTGCGCCATTAACCAGAAACATCTTGTTTCACTAGACGAAATGTACTGCAAGACATAGCAATCATTAAAACCTAATAATCAGTGGCAGCAACTTCACTGTCATGAAATATTTCAGTGGGTACTTAATTAAGTTCCAGGTGTATATTTTGGAGGAGACGGTGACAATGAGTGAGAAATGTGTAATTCGTGAGAGGTGGAGACCCTTGTCCACTTTCTATGAGAAAGGCCAAACCCTTAATCTGGAAGAATAGGATTCACCAGGAGTATTATATGAGGAAATGAGGTGAGGGAATGCGGGACAGGTGGTTATTGGGCGATATAAAGGAGAGGATTAGTGTGCGGTATGTGGAACTGGGAAGAATGAAGTACGGGATAGCATTACACAGTCGGTCTGTGGGTTGTGGGAGGAGAAAGGAGCGGGGGAGAAACATGTGGGAACATTGGGTTAATCAAGACCTTCTCATACGAGAAAAGAGATCAACAAACAGATGTCATTACACCGTAAAAACAGTAGAGAAAATTCATGTCACGGGTGTGAAAATAGGAGCTACGCCCCAAAATATTTGAAGGCATTTGTGCCTGTTCATTACTAGCATTCTTATTTGTTCTGGAGAAAGAGCCCTCCCACCATTTTGTAATATTTATTTATTTATTGGTGTTTATATAAATAAAATATCATTTACATTTGACTGAATATGAAACATAAGCAAGAAAAATGGTGAGTTTTGCTCTGATATTGTTATGGTTTTAACCCTTTACCTAACGAATTGCCCGCATCCGCCCGCGTAATATGTAAATTGAGCAGTTGAAAAAAATATTTTTTAAAAAATTTCAACAAAATTATATCTTGTGAACCCTCGTTGGAACGAGCTCGTCGAGCTCGTTCCAATGAGGGGTCACATGATATGATTTTGTTGAATTTTTTTGAAAAATTTAAAAAAAATGTTATTTAAAATAATAAATTTTGATATCGCCTGCGTTGGGTAAAGGGTTAAAGCCCTGACAGAGGCTTCTAGCACTCAACCAGTTAAGGTCACTTTCATAATCATTGACTATATCATGACAGCAACATACGTATTTATTTCTTTATTTTGGGTTTAATGACACGTTCAACAGCCAGGGTCATTTTTCGTCGGACAGCTGTATGGGTGGAAGAAGCTGGAGTAATCAGACAGAACCACCAAGCACTGGCATACAAATGTCATACTTCCCAACATACTAACACCACACAAGCAGTGTTAGCATTGGTTGAATACAAGTGCATCACCGACATGCAGTACTCCTTAGTACGCAGCGCCACCATGCCCCCCACATGGGCAAACGGGATTAAGTATATTGTCCAAGGACACAACACAGTTCGAACCGTGGACCTTGTGGTTTGAAGTCCAATGCCACAACCACTGAGCCAGCAACACGGGTATCAAGTAATGTTTAACCCTTTACCTAACACGAAAAGCAGGCGACACTTGTAAAAAAAATTCTTGAATAACTCATGGTTTCATTTTTTGTCCCCAAAAACATAGGTTATGACCCATCATTGGAACGAACACGACGAGCTCGTGCTCAAGATGGGTCATAACCTATGTTTTTGAGACAAAAAAAAAATGAAAATATAATGAAAATTAATTGGCAATTTTTGTGAATAGCGCTGGCCGATTTTGGCCGTTACGTTAGGTAAAGGGGTAATACCTTACTGTTTTTGTACTTTCAGGCCAATTGGTAGCTGTGGAGCAATGTGGACTGCGAATGGAAAGATTGTCTGCGGTGGAATATTAGGCTGATAATTTTTGTGAGATGTACACCAAATAAAGACAAATTAAACTGTGTTGTTTTTGGATCCTTTGTGGGCCTTACAGTGACGTGATTACACTGACAGTGTCGCGATGTGGCTCAAATTCTCATTCCACTTTCTTCCCTACAACATAAGAATCTCACCGCCCGAGAAAAGTGATGCGAGTACTTTCAAAGTCAAATTCTATTTTCGGTTTTTTTTTCGTGATTCGTTCTTAATTTGGAAATATTGTATTTTAGTTTTGAAATTAAATCTCGACCACTCGTGTACATGTAAGTGCGACGAGACTTGATCGCGATCAGATCGAAAAAGAGACCGTTTTTGTCAGAATAATAACACTTTTGTCGACAACTGATTTGTCGCAGTTCTCAGGTGAGAAGACCTTGATTAGCTCTGTACTCCCAAATACCTCTCCATCCCCACGCCTCCTCTCCCCGTTAAACACTCTGAGACAAACTGTATGATGACATCCCGTACCCTAGTCTTACCAATCTCTCCGATAAGCAGGCCTGGCATTCTTTAGGAGTGTAGGTGTGCTGCACGCCTAGAAAAAAATGAGGAGGGCAACTTTTTGCACCACATAATTTTTTGGAATGCCAGACATGCTTGGGACTACCTTTAAAATCTGTTATCATTTCGTCCCCCGAGTTCCAATGTGTTCTATGTACCAGTTGGCTGCCAGTATGGTGCCAGTAGGCTGCCAGTAGGCACATATAACACATTGGAACTCAGTGAACGATTTGTAAATGTTGCATGGATTCGCAATAATTCATGATCCATTCTGTGTCGCATCTCAACACATTTTGAGTTTAGAAGACAGTCACATAAGAATTGAATGCAACATTTTGAATAATGAGAAGATGTGTGTGCCAATTTTTCCGTCATGTAGCTGAACGTAGTACAATTTCTCAGTCACAATAGTAATACCTTGAACAAGTATATGCATTGAACTTTCAGGTGCAATTGCATGTCCAAGCAATCTGAGGTGGGCAATTGTTTTGCACTCCTTGATTTTCTAGACTGCCAGTCCTGCATAAGTATACTAACCATCTCCTTTGTGTAACCACATATCATTTATTTTCACATCCCACTTCCCTATATTACTCCCGATGAATCTTGTTCTGTAAGATTTGTATTTTGGACATTCTAATAGAATGTGCTCATTGATCAAGAATGACACTCCTTTCACTGTCTTTCCCAATTTCCCCCCTAAGCTCCAGCAACTAGGACCTCATCTTGAACAGCAGTGCCCCCCCCCCCCTCCCAAAGGTCCCATCAAGGTAGTCTTCGAAACCTGGCTTCTCTTTATCAGACAGGCTACCAACAAAACACTTTGCATTAACCCCCCCCCCCCCCCCTCGCCAATGCAGGTAACAATTTACTGATCCTTTCTCTGATAATGTTTTTATCCTTGGTTGTGCTCACTTATAAGTCCGAGATCTCTATTAAAAAGTTCTCTATTAACTCCATCACTTGGTCTATCCACCCTGACATGTCTTTGTATTTGACTTCTAAATATTCTGGAACATTAGTTTACACCATCGGGCGTCGGGTAGATTTACAAAATAGTTACGATAGCAGAGTTTCATTTTGTCTGTGCTGTCCTAAATCCCCATCCACCCAAGCTCACCCCTTATTGCTTCTAATGTATCGGCATTACTCGACTCCGTTATAGGTCGGCCTGCATCGTTATGCAGGGTTTCTAAGCTCTTTAAAGCCGTTCGGTTTCGAGGAATCACTTTCGTACCATACAAGGACGCCGGAGACGGGTGAGGGGCTAGAGGGCTTTTGCCCCCCCCCCCCCCCCCCACTATTTTCGCAGATTATGTTCCTTAAAAGCGATCTGAACAGTCTTTTTCGCCAATTAACAACACGTGTTTTGGGTAATCCTTGTAACAAAGTAATTATAGCAAATTTGAATTATTTTTCGACTCTGTATGATCTCGTTTGACGTGCTTAATCGTCAGATACCCAATTTTGTTTATCGGGATCCCGGGACGTTCCCGATCTAGGTTTTGAAACTTTCTGAGTGTTTTGGTTCTAATTTATCAAACTTTTCTTACCGCGAGGCGAACCAGGGTCGCCCCGTGAGAGCTTGGACTCTCCAAACCGGCAGTTTGTTTATCCCCCCCCCCCCCCCCGCCACACCATGTCCTAAATTGTTTTCCCACGAAAACCTCATTGAAGCTGTTTCTCCCTAAAAGTGCCATTTGATTAAAGATTGGCTTCCCGTTTACAGTTGCTTTATTCGTGTGGTTTCGATAGATGCCTCTTCTCATAATGTTTATATGTTTCCCAAATACTCATAGTCACACGTCTCTCTCACACTGAGAAGTTTGCTGCGTCCTACCCACACATTCACACACACATTCTCCACCTTTGAGTGGGTTCTACTTCAGGACCACCAGGTATATAAACTTTTTTTACCCCCCACCCCACCCCTCCTTAGCTTTCTGATACTACACCATGTCATCTGTGAAAAATAGCTCTTGGGTCTTTAGGTCCCCAACTGTTACCCCCCTCGTCGCTATGCAGTTCATCCCCTAGATCTTTGATATATAAAGCAAAGGAATTGGCGAAAGGATACATAAATACTTTAGGCCAATCTCCATAGGCGCACATTTTGTTGTTATATTACTCAGACTGAGCTTGCTTTGTACAGGTTTATATAATACTTTCAGAATTCCAATAAACTCACCTCAAGTGTCAGCCACATACTCTCCCTCCACACTCTATCATAATTATGCCTTTTACACATCTAGAAAAAAAAACAAACATCTTTTTCTTTCTGTCTTTCGCAGATTGCATCATTTATGACAGCATGAAAAGATGGTCAGTGATTGTCCTTCCGTTCCTGATGCCATTCTGGATCTCTCTCAGGAACCATCTCTCTTCAGTCTCATCCTCTAACCTCCCATACAGGACTTTACAAAAAAAGGTTCTAATGTTGCATCTGACAAATCATCCCCTGCGTTTCAATGTGTTCTATGTGCCAGTAGGCTGCCAGTAGGCACATAGAACACATTGGAACTCAGTGGACGACATATCCCTAGATAATTATCCAATACGTCCTTCCCCTGCACTTTTATGTATAAATTTAACCTTATTTCTTTCCATCCTTCTGAAATCTCTTGTTTTTCTATGGCTATATTGAATGGAGCCATCAGACTTTTTACAAAGATCCACTCCTCCATTTTAAGAAACTCATTCGTCCCTCCTTGATCCCGCCGTCACGTATGGGATGCTGTAATTTGTGACAGATTTGTCGAAACTATTATTATGGTTCCTCGATGTTTTTCTGGGTAGGGGGCGCCGTGCTGTATGCGGCTTTTAGTGGTGTTTAGGAGGACCGATTTCATAGATTGCATTACATCTAGTTATCTTTCTTTGCTACACACACCGCTTGGTGTACTTTTCGCAACGTACCGCTTCAAATGCTCTGGATTCTTTTCGCCCACAATGTAAGTTTGATATAAACTATAACATACTTATATATCAATAGCTATCGAAAGACTGAAATTGTGATTTTGTAAGGAATCACGTTGGCTGCAGCAGGCTGGTCGAATATCAAACTATGGGGTCACATATTCGAATCGACAGAAAAATCTACGGAAACGTGTATCTGACTTTTTCTTTCGATTCAGATTTCACCCGATCATGAACTGAAATTGTTAGAGTTTACCAAGTGGTAAAAAATGTTATGTTTTTATTTTGTTGTTTTCTACCACGCTAACGCACACAGATTGTATCAGTTAGTCCTACATGTACATCACAAATCCCTACACAGTATTGCATCAATAAATGGCATTGCCATCACAAATCCCCACACGGTACTGCTTCAATAAATGGCATTGCCATCACAAATCCCCACACGGTACTGCTTCAATAAATGGCATTGCCATCACAAATCCCCACACAGTACTGCTTCAATAAATGGCATTGCCATCACAAATCCCCACACAGTACTGCTTCAATAAATGGCATTGCCATCACAAATCCCCACACAGTACTGCTTCAATAAATGGCATTGCCATCACAAATCCCCACACAGTACTGCTTCAATAAATGGCATTGCCATCACAAATCCCCACACAGTACTGCTTCAATAAATGGCATTGCCATCACAAATCCCCACACAGTACTGCTTCAATAAATGCCATTGCCATCACAAATCCCCACACAGTACTGCTTCAATAAATGGCATTGCCATCACAAATCCCCACACAGTACTGCTTCAATAAATGGCATTGCCATCACAAATCCCCACACAGTACTGCTTCAATAAATGCCATTGCCATCACAAATCCCCACACAGTACTGCTTCAATAAATGGCATTGCCATCACAAATCCCCACACAGTACTGCTTCAATAAATGGCATTGCCATCACAAATCCCCACACAGTACTGCTTCAATAAATGGCATTGCCATCACAAATCCCCACACAGTACTGCTTCAATAAATGGCATTGCCATCATAAATCCCCACACAGTACTGCTTCAATAAATGGCATTACCATCACAAATCCCCACACAGTACTGCTTCAATAAATGGCATTGCCATCACAAATCCCCACACAGTACTGCTTCAATAAATGGCATTGCCATCACAAATCCCCACACAGAACTGCTTCAATAAATGGCATTGCCATCACAAATCCCCACACAGTACTGCTTCAATAAATGGCATTGCCATCACAAATCCCCACACAGTACTGCTTCAATAAATGGCATTGCCATCACAAATCCCCACACAGTACTGCTTCAATAAATGGCATTGCCATCACAAATCCCCACACAGTACTGCTTCAATAAATGGCATTGCCATCATAAATCCCCACACAGTACTGCTTCAATAAATGGCATCACCATCACAAATCCCCACACAGTACTGCTTCAATAAATGGCATTGCCATCACAAATCCCCACACAGTACTGCTTCAATAAATGGCATTGCCATCACAAATCCCCACACAGTACTGCTTCAATAAATGGCATTGCCATCACAAATCCCCACACAGTACTGCTTCAATAAATGGCATTGCCATCACAAATCCCCACACAGTACTGCTTCAATAAATGGCATTGCCATCACAAATCCCCACACAGTACTGCTTCAATAAATGGCATTGCCATCACAAATCCCCACATCGTACTGCGTCTTTGTTATAGTAAGTCATTGAAACTTTCTGTAAAGCTTTTACCTAACATGAAAATCAGACGACACGTGCAAACATAATTCTTGAATAACTAATTTTTTTTCATTTTTTGTCTCAAAAACATAGGTTATGACCCTCATTGGAATGATCTCGACGAGCTCGTTCCAACGAGGGGTCATAAACTATGTTTTTGAGACAAAAAATGAAAAAAATAATGACAATTAATTGGCGATTTTTGAGAACAGAGCTGGCCGGTTTTGACCGTTACGTTGGGCAAAGGGTTAAGCTTTTGTCCGGTCTGGATGTTGAAGTGAAAAGTAATCTGGTATGCATATTTGTTCAATGCTGACAAACTGAAGGTATGACTTTCATCTCTGATCGGTCCTTAGTAACCTGGTGGGAGCGCGTTGGCTCAGTAGGTAGAGGTGCAGGCTGCAAGCCGAGAGGTCCTCGGTTCGAATCCCACCTGCGGCAACCACGTTGTGTCCTTGTGCAAGACACTTCATCTCCATTGCCCGCGTGGGGGCACGGTGGCGCTGTGTACTAAGGCGTACTGCACGTCGATGGTGCACTTGTCTTCAACCAATGCTAACCCTGCTTGTGTGGAGTTTGTTTGTTGGGGAGCCGACAGTTGCTCGCCGTTGCTCGGTGATTCTCTCCGGGTACTCCGGCTTCCTCCACCCGTAAAACGGTCACGGTCATGATTAGCCATTGTGCATAAATATGTGACCTTAAACACCAATAAATAAATAAATAAATAAATAAATCGTCCTTTTAACCCTCTTCCTAACACGAATGGTAGACGACACTCGAAAATCAAATTCTTGGATAACTAAATATTTTAATTTTTTTCGTCAAAAACATAGCTTATGACCCATCACTGGGACGGGCTCAAGGAGCTCGTTCCAATGAGGATTCATAAGCTATGTTTTCGAGACAAAAAAGTGAAAAAAGAATGAAAATTGAATGGGGATTTTTGTAACGGGCCTTGGCCGTTACGTTCGGTGATTGGTTTAGAAAAATATCGCATCTTTGAGCAGAAAATCTCAGAGAAAGACTCATTTTAAGTAGTCGTCCTTACGTGATTTTTATGATGCGTTCCAAATTGTGTTTCACATTCAAACTAGTAATTTAGTATGGCCTCCCCAAACTGCCGAAAAACTAGTAACATTTGAAGGTCACCGTTCTCTCCAGTACTGTGTCCTGGGGACCTAATTGACCACATTTTTAGAAAAATTTCGAACATTTTAAAAAAACAATTCTTCCCCTCGTTTTAAAATGTGTTTTTTTAGATATATAATGTTAAAAAAAAAAAGAAACGCAAAACGGGTTTTCTGTGGTGAAGTACGTTCCCGCGTTAAGGAATAATTAGATTGAGAGCGAAATCAATTCATAACCAAAGTTTTAATGGATGAATGATGAACAAATGGAGACGTTTCAGACGTTAAAGTCACGAGTCGACGTCATCCAAACTCAATATTTAGTGTGACTGCCATTAGAATCCAAAACTGCTTGGCACCTTCTGTTCATTGAAGCAATCAAATTCCGGATGGAAGTTTGAGGTGTGGTGGCCCACTCTTCCTACAACGCTTGCGCCAACTGCGGTAACGTCTGAGGTTGTTGTTGACGTTGTCGCACACGTCGATCCAGTTGATCCCATAGATGTTCGATCGGGTTCAAATCTGGCGATCTGGAGGGCCAGGGCAGGACTTCCATGTGTTATTCTGTAGATAAGCTATCGTGAGCCTTGCTGTGTGCGGTCGGGCTTTATCGTGCTGGAAAATGGCGTTGGCATTCTGCATAATGGGGAGATGTTTGGATGCAAAATTTCATCCCTGTACCTCTGCGCCGTCAATTTACCCTCACCGTGGACGAGGTCCGTTCTACCAGTGGAATTTTCTACAAATCGTGCAACGCAATTACAGTTTGCATCGTGAGCGATAGCTCAAATCGTTCCACGAGTTTCAATGTGTTCTAGGTGTCAGTAGGCGAATAGGACACACTGGAACTCAAGGGATGAAGTAGTAACACTGATTCCCCTCGCAAATTTGGTTGGCCGATAAAATGTGTTCGTTTTTGTTGTCAAATGAATGGCTGAGTTCCTTCTAATAATTGTTGTTTTTATAGACGTGAAGACGTGTAATAAACACAGAACGACACACTCGTGTGAATGGGTTAATTGATATGGCACCAGCGGCCTCTCGTTATATCCTTCCGCGCTGGCACTCGTACCATGAAAGCGTGTAATAAACATAGAAAGACACACGCGTGTGAATGGGTTAATTGATATGGCACCAGCGGCCTCTCGTTTCGTTTTATCCCCCCGCGCTGGCACTCGTATTGTATCGATTAACGCATTCACACGAGTGTGTCGTTCTGTGTATTTTGTGTGCCGAAATGTTGTGTCAGATGCCATATTCTAGTGCCGAACAATGTTTAGTGCACATCTGACACCATTGGCACGGTACGAACACTGATTATATTGTTTGCGTACCGAGTTGGAAGGGTTAAAACACTGAGAAAAAACAGTTGCAAATTAATTCAGAAACTTACCATTCACCATGAGAAGCATTTTAAATCTACTTTTGAAATGTGGAGGGGTGACATCCGTCCCCCAAATTTGCATTTAGCTATGTTATGCACCTCGTGACAAACTCTCCTTAGACCTGTGGTGGGCGTACAAGGTACAGCACTGTTGTTTGTGATTCGTATCAGGTAAAAGCATATTCGTGTGCCCCATAACATTGCAGATCACATTACCTTATTACAAATTCTACATATCAGGTAAAGTCAGCATATCTTCGACTTCGTTTATTTTCTGTGACATTTGGGACAACAGTAACAGAAAATAGGTTTTCTCTGTTCGATATGAGATAAATAGACAGAACCGCACAAGCGTTTGAATGGGTTAGTGTTTATCGCACGAGTTTGGTTGGGCGCAATAATACCACGAGAGGTGAAGCCTCGAGTGGTATTCTGCGCCAAACCAAACGAGTGCGATAAACATTAACCCATTCAAACGCTTGTGCAGTTCTGTATTTATTACACACCTTCGCAAATTTCTAAAACAGGGCTTTTACCGTAATACTAAGTGAGAATTAACCTATCCTTCCGAGAAGTAAAGGAAATAAAATAAGATAAAGATCCAAATTATTCTTCACAAGCAGGAGACCAGTCTTATTGTTATTTCGTACGCTGATTGAACTTTCATTCATAGTTTCAACTTGCAAATTGTAATGCGTCACCACTTCGATTGATGAAACACTGTTCATCTGAAATACAGTTCACCGTCTTTTTGTGCCTCAATTTTACAGCGCGAATTCTGAACGGTTGATGTGTTCCCACCAAAAAAGTTACCACACATTTACAAAAAACAATAGGTGTAAATTCGGAAAATCCCTCAATGAGAAATTATAAAAAAAAACTCACATGTTTGTCTGACTTCCAAATTCCCTGCGACTGTTGTTACTCGACTTGTTGACAGACCGGTTAAGATTTTAATCAAGCTTACAGTAGCCATTGTCAATTCATCCCACGTAAATTAAATTTATATCCTTATTGTCCAAGAGAAATTATCGTATTGTTCACTATTCCTGCTCAAAATGTATTAAAGTTTGTGTTATAGCCTTTAACAGGGGTACAGAATCCATACGAATTCAAGTGAATATCGACAGGCAATTTGTTTTGGATTTCGATTTGGTGACCTAGAAACTTGCTCGCGCAACGTCATTCATTAGAAATGACGTCACTCATAGACGCTTTCATATTCTGTTTACATTGTTCTTTAGTTTGAACTATATGTGAGTCATTTCCATGTCATACTTTAACCCATCGGGTTATTTAGTCAGTCAGTATTGTTCACGTTAAGAAAATAAATTAGAAAGTTTCTTTTGATGGTCGGACAGTCATTACTACATGAATTTCTTCAGAAACAATATAAACGCAGATACCTATAGACTGCGAACATCCACTTTACAACATCAAAATAAATGACCCATCGCATCGAAACGGGCCCATGTACTGTATCCCCAGAAATATGACTGGTTCCATTCTTACATTAAAAAAGTGCCAAAATCTGTATCCCACACGTGTGCAATGAAGTTTATTTTTATCACACATCCTAGAATGCCGTGGACAAACCTTAATTTTAAATGGGTGTGTAATAAGACTTGATAATCAAGGGATTTATTAAGCAAAGTTAACAATAACCTGCTGATCTATTTAAACAGATTAACCGTTGTCTCCACAGAATATATTATGCAGAGAGAGAGAGAGAGAGAGAGGAGAGAGAGAGAGAGAGAGAGAGGAGTGGATCTATCATCACCTATCTTGAAAGAGCTGAAAAGCAATGGCCAATGTTTTTAGGTAGGAGCGTCGGAAGATGACTGATTAGAAACAATGGAAAATCTCATTGATGGCTCAAGTTCCAAGGGATGGAATATTTCAACTACATCCGCAAGAAATGTCTTTGTTGAAGGTATGAATTGATGATGTAGTTGTATTATTTGTTACCGTACTCTTGGACGCCATCTTGGGTTTTACTTAATATCGACAGGACGATTTCATGTTAACATATGAAAATTTACTCGAGTGGTGTACCGTACGGAAAAAAGGGATCGACCCGGGTGGCATAGGAATGGTACCTAGATCCCGGACTTGTGCGCTTATCTAGGCTTAATTGTGCGTAGGAATTGCGCGCAATTGCCATATCAAATGGCATCCAAAGCACGGCAGGATCTCCTGATTACTCATAGCAAACACAGGCAATGTTTCTGCCAGTGGACCTCCGGGTTACCCGGAGGTCCATTGGCTGAAACGCTGCTTGTGCACAGGCCATATGTACAGAATTTGCCAGCCTTACTATGGGCATAACGCGTATATTAATGCGCAGATCGACGTGCTGTGTGTGCGCATTTCATGACAGGACTTCTAGTTTTAACTGTAAGGTACCTAACAACTATTTTTACAAACATCGTGATATGTCGACACACAAAACTCTGTTTATTTTCCAAAAAAGTAATTATATAGACTGGACACACAGTTCATTTAAAAAGTCACAGTTTTGACACTCTCCAGACTTTCTTGCAAGTAGGACTCTGAAAAACACAACCACAAAAGCTTCAGAAAGTAACTTATTCACGCAAAACTCGTGAATACATTATATAATCGTTCACCAGTACTGGTTTTTTCAAGTGTGTTAACGAAAAGGGTGCCGAACACGTATTGCATACTCTGTCAATATAACATATCTATACTTTTGTGAAGACATTTAGATCAGTCTAATTTGGGCACAACGGCAAATATGGATGTGGCCTGCATGGTTGGAGAAAAAGCACCGGTATTTTCTTCTTCTTGGCGTCTGCTTTAGGTTTTAGGTCCCCGTCTTAAAATACAAGTGTACAACCCCTTGTTATAGGCCTTCACCATTATCACTGGTTCCCTCCCACCACCATTTGACGTAAGTTTACTCGACTAACTCGAGAAGGCTTCTCAATTTCCCAGTGTCGAGCCAAAGGTCTATTTCAATGTAAATTACGCATAGCGTTTACTGAAAAATGCCACAAACACGAATATAATAGATTTCAAGCTTTAAGAGCATGATCATATGGAATTCGCCGCAGAAAAGCAATCGGCGTCGACAGTGTCATATACGACACTGTCGACGCCGATTGCTTTTCTATGGCGAACTCTGTGGATTTTTTTTAAAAAAAAATATTTATTTGTTGCATTGTTTGATTCGAAGGTAAGCTCTAAGCTATATTGCAAGCATCAGGGAAATCTGGCCAAACTATATATTGCCGAAACACTGCACAACTTTCGATAGAGTTTCAATCGACGCACAATATAACTACCGAACCCCCGCGATCCCTCAGTGTTAACTGGGATTATATAGAGAGTAATTGCTTGACTGGATTGGTTATATTTATTTATTTATTGGTGTTTAAGGTCACATACTTATGCACAATGGCTAATCGTGACCGTGACAGTTTTACGGGTTGAGGAAGCCGGAGTACCCGGAGAGAACCACCGAGCAACGACGAGCAGCTGTCAGCTCTCCAACATCGTAACTCTGAACTCTGCACCGCAGCACAGGCAGGGTTAGATTGGTTGAAGACATGCGCACCTTCGACATGCAGTACGCCTCAGTACACAGCGTCATCGTGCCCCCATGTAGGCAATCGGGGTGAAGTGTCTTGCCCAAGGACACAACGCGGTTGCCGCAGGTGGGATTCGAGCCGAGGACCTCTCGGCTTGCAGCCTGCACCTCTACCAACGGAGCCGTCGCGCTCCCGACTGGATTGGTTACGTGAAATAATTCATGAGAGGTGAGGGACGTTGTATATGCATATGTTTTACAGTATAGTCCCTCGCCTCGAATGAATTATTTCACTTAACCAATCCAGTAAAGCGATTACTCTGTTTATTACTTTTCATTATTAACGATAATTATATTATTTAACCCTTTACCTAACGTAACAGCCCAAAAACGGCCAGCGCTGTTCTCAAAACTCTCCAATTAATTTTTATTATTTTTTTCATTTTTGTCTCTAAAACATAGGTTATGACCCCTCAATGGAACGACCTCGTTCCAATGAGGGGTCATAACCTATGTTTTTTTAGACAAAAAATGAAAATAATAGTTATTCAAGAATTTTTTTTGCAAGTGTCGTCTGCTTTTCATGTTAGGTACAGGGTTAAAAAAGCACATAAACAACCAAAACAAAACAATGAAGTCCCCATTACACCCACGGCAAAGCGTCTTCGTTTGCGCGAACGGATACATGACACAATCGTTGATTGCATAATTCACTTGTGAAGTTATCGTTTATAATCAAACCCAGAAATCCCAGTAAATCACTCTCTGGAAAGTAATAAAAAAGATTGGTAGTCATGTTGTTTGCTTATTTGTTTGTTTCCATTTTAAACAACAGTGAGAAGAGAAGCGACGACCAGGTCATCTGATGGTCTGCAACACTGGACAAATACACCAAAAAAAAATTGTTAAAACTGCACATATGCCCCACCAGCTTTTTTATATCAGCTTATATTTATATATCAGCGGCGTAGCCCCTGGGGCGGAGGAACTATATTTTTACCTATGGAAGATTTACACTCTTAACCCAGCCATTGGCAGCAAAACAAATATTTTATTCCCTCCCCATTCCGCCACAACATCTCTCCTGCCAAGCCTCTATTAAACTTCTGTCGAGGTACAACATTTACGGAATAGCGGCCCCTTTTGGGACACACAGGCATATTTGAATGCCCTCACAGAGTATGAACAAACAAGTTTTGGTATCTATAGTTAGGGTTTTCGTTTTATGACGTGATATTACTGATGGTATTCAAGGCTTGCAAATGAAGTTTTGTTGTGTAGGTGCACAAAAGGATCATTGTCCTGATTGGTAGGTTTTGCCTGGCAGTCCCCACTTAACACATCTCACAAACAATGGTGTGTGGGTTTTGTCTACTCTTTTGCTATGGTTTCAGGGTTTATTTTGTGTTAAAAACAATATGGTTAACCTAACCTTACCATCAATCAATGAGCATTGACTTAAATTAGCACTTCAACGTGTTTGTTGAAATTCATACCGCTGTTGCTCTTCGGCTGGTGTCCATTCACGCCTGACCGTTTGGTGACTATTACTGTTAATAAAAATTTTAGTACAAATTTGGGCAGATTTGCAAAACAGCTGAGAGAAACCTTTTAAAAAGAAGTCCGAAGCATGTCAAGATGTCCAAAGATTTACCGAAATAAAGTCAACCAACTTAGCTATAACGGGATCCACAGACGAGAGGGCCATGGGGCTGGGTTAATGTTGTGGTTGGAAATGATTGTTTTTTTTTAATATTATCTCATTTTTGTTCAACTACTTTTTGTGAACCGACTTTATTTTGCTTTGGATGTTTTCATTTTCACACTACGCGTCAGACGCTCGATAATTGAAAAACGAATTTTGGAAACTTTTCTAAGCGTAACTAATGACAATACGGGAAAGGAACTAGTATAAACGTTACTGGAAAAAAGTTCCGGTTTGTACATCACCAGTTGAATACAGAAACATTTATGTCATAGCGGCAATTCCGTTCAATACAAGGGTTTAAAGTCTAATTGATGTGTAGTAACGAGAGGAATTATCAGATTCTTATAGAAGGCGTATAATAAAAAGAATATCTAGTGTTTTTGAGTGGATACCGAAAATTATCTCATGAGTGACCGAGACAAATGTTTATATTTTTGCGATTGCTTCCGCGAGCTAAAATAACCATTTATCTCGGTCACAAGTCCTTTCCAAGGACGTACCAAACCAAAAACCTATATTACAGACTTCCAGGCCATGTTTGGACTAGCGGGTTTCATGCATCAATTCAAGGTGAATACATGTTGAATTATTGCTGGAAATGATCGGTATCTACTCAAAAACACTAGATTTACTTTTCAGTATCTGTTTCTAGAACAAATTGACCATTTACAATGATATTTTGCCTAGTATTCACCTTGGAAGTGGAGCTTTGAAAGCCTCCGTTTTGATTGATACCGTGAAAGAAAACATTTCTATATCTTCAGAGTGGGGGGATACGATTTCTATCTTTCCGCAATGTCTTTGATAATCTATCGTTCATCGTATTGTGACAGAGTCACGTTTTTTTTGTAACTCACCTATTTTCGTCCTGATTTTCATAGGAAAATCTGAAAGTTCTATCTAAAAGTATTATTTCATACATGGGCAGTAATGTCCATCCAATTCACCTATTTTCTGCAGTTATTTTGATTTTTTTGAACATACAACTGTTTGGCGTTTTGGAATGCTTGCTCTTGGCAACTCTCCTATTTTCGCCATGTTTTCCACAGTAATGCTCAAAAGTCAATCTAAAATCATTATTATGTGGATGGGCGATGATATCCATCAAATTTACGTATTTTTCACATTCATTTGGCTAAGTTTTTCACCTATAACTCTTTGGCGATCTAAAAGTTACAGAATTTTTGGTCAAGTTTCTCGTTTTTGGCAAAGGTTGAAAATCGCCATTTTGCCTTCTTCATGGTCACCAAAAGCAGTTAAAACAAGCATTTTGATTGGCTTAGACATTTAAAAAGGGAGATAATTTTAACTCTGGAATAATCTTTCTACTGATAGGCCCAGAGTGTGGGTCAAACTATCAGTCAGCCAATGGACCTAGTCACGGACTTTTCATGTTGAATTTTGGCTATAAATTCGTAGTTTTTTCTCACTTCAGTGTTCAGTTGGTGATTTTTCCCTGGGCAATTACTAGCCCTTCTGAAAGGTCAGCCTTTTGAGCCATGCCTCTTTCGAATCATTTAACTCCAGTACTTTAAATAAATGTGAAACAAAATGATTTCATTTATGCTAAACAATTTAACTTCAAAAATTTCAAAGTCAAATAAATAAATAAATGTCAAACAAAATGATTTAATTACTTTTAAACAATTTAAACTTCAAAAATTTCAAAGTCAAATAAATAGATGTAAAACAAAATGATTTAAGGTAAAAGTAAATTAAAGTTTCTAAATTTTACTGAAATAATGCCCAAGTATCTAACAGTTTAAACAGATCTAGACAATGGTTATAAAGGTTGTTTTTTTTTTGTTTTTTTTCTCTTCTTCAGAGTAAAATCGACACAACAAACAAATGTACAAATTTCACAAAATAAACTGTTATAGATTCCATTTCAGAGTTAGTGATTTATAGAACCTGGTCTAGTTTGGGTAACACGGCCACCCATTTCGTGAAGTCCTAACAATCACCCGAAGCCCGAACTGTTACAGTATAATAAATAAAGATTTTATTATTTGGTCGGTTTTATATTGGCCGAGATATCAGTCCTCAGTCCTCGGTAACTTCATATCACCTTTCGACCTTCTATTTCAGAATTTTCTCAAAGATCACAAAGTCGACTTTTTCACAACAAAAAATGTGGAAACAAAATGTTCCATAGTAGAACGATTCAATAAAACTTTGAAAACCAAAATGAGGAAATATTTTACCAAGAACAATACACTAACTTTTCCACTTCAAAACTTGGTGAAATCATATAATCATTCTCATCATCGCAGTATAGGTATGGCCCCCATCGCCGTGAACTTTGAAAATCAAGAAGAGGTTTGACAAAGGTTGTATGGACAACCCATAAAACACAAGACACCAAAGTACAAAGTAGGAGACAGAGTGAGAATCAATAAAGTTAAGAAAACTTTTGAGAAAGGTTATTTGCCCAATTGGACCGAAGAGTTATTCACAGTAGTAGCCATCAAGAAAGGACATCCAGTCACATACATGTTACAAGATGATAATGGAGAAATATTGAAAGGGTCATTCTACACTGAAGAGCTTCAACGAGTTTCACATAAAACTATTTACAAAATCGAACACGTACTCAAGAAACGTGGTCGAGGTAAGAAAAGGGAATTGTTCGTAAAATGGTTGGGATACCCAACTTCGTTCAATTCGTCGATCAAACAGAGTCAGCTCACCTATAAAAGGAAGTGAACCTCTGAAGTTTCTTCAAAATGGAAGAAGGATCGAACGGTTCTTGGCCTCTGTTTGGTAAAAGAATTCCAAGGAGCGAGATAACTTATTTTTCACAAATAATCATTTTGTATATCATCATCATTACCAGTGTCGTTAATCTCACTCTCGAAAACACAGACAGCAAGTTGTGGACTGCTCTCTGGAGTAGTAGCATAGGATATTTGTTACCAAGTCCAACCATTAAGAAAAAGTAATGTTTTATTTGACTCTACCAAGTAATAGTTCTATGAACGTGTTTCCAGAAAACACGTTGACTACGTACACCACTCAGTTATCACAACCAGTGAATCTCACGGGAGAATGGGAAGTAGGTCTGGCAGAGATTCAGTATCCAAATACTTGGTTCAATATTCGTGGAGAAGAAGCTTTCGTTACAGTGTTCTGGTCTTCGAAAAAGAATCACCGACTTACTCTCAAGGAAGGTCGTTATTCGGATCCCATTGATGTGATACGAGCTATCAATGGTGTTAAAGAATTACTCTTGCCTCGTCACGGTAAGGTAGCTTTTGAACTGGATAGAGTGACTGGTAAAGTTCGTATCACGGTACGTGATGGAGTCGTGGTCACATTGAGCCCTACTCTTCAAAATATTTTGGGGTTTAATGAGTGTGTTTTTAAATCAGGAACTTACAATTCTTCCAGAGTTGCCGATGTCAACCAAGGATTTTATTCACTCTATGTATATTGTGACTTGGTTCGTGACCAAGTCGTAGGAGATACAAGAATACCACTTCTTCGTATCGTACCCGTGCGTGGAAAATATGGGGATAGCATCTCTAAAACATTTGAGAATGTGTATTATGTACCAGGAGAACGAAAAAATTTCAGTACCGTCCAGGTGTATATAAGGGGTGACACAGGAGCCATAGTACCTTTCGAGTTCGGGAAAGTGACAGTGACACTTCATTTCAGAAATCGTAGATCTCTTCATTTCACATAAACATGACTTATTGTTGTAAGTCCAAATTATATGAAGAATATTACACGAAACAAGCTGGGAATGGTCTAGCGGCTTTTTCTGGAGCTCAAATACAGAGATGATATGGTTTGGGAAGTATATTTGGAGGACTGAAGAATATGGTGTTACCTTTATTGAAAACTACAGCCAGGACCGTGGGAAAACAGTTATTGAGAAAAGGAGCAGCCTTTGCCGAAGATGTCATTGAAGGGAAAAATGTAAAAAAGGCAGCAATCAAAAGAGTCAAAGAGGCTGGTGCAGGAGCTTGGAATGAAGTGGTTGGTGGTTCAAAACCACCCGGTAGGAAAAGTATAAAAAGGCCCGCACCACGCATAACTAGCAAATCGACAAAAAGAAGGAGAACTGTTCAGACCCAAGACCATCTCGGTGCATGATGTCTCTCATTAATGAAAAATCTTGTGAGTGTGTCAACAGCGAACTCGACTTGTTTTCCATACCACCAACACAGACTAGTGTGGAACATGGGCAATGGGTAGAACACAGGCCTTTGGCGACTATAGGAAACAGTGGTCCAATAGAATTCCACATTGCAGGATTAGGAGATGATTATTTGAATTTGGCACAGACATACTTGTATGTTAACGCAACGGTTGTAGATTCCAATGGAGCATCAATTGCACCCGATGCCAAAGTGGGCCCAGTCAATTTATGGATGCATTCCTTATTTAATCAAATCGATATCAGCTTGAATGAAAAACTGGTATCTCCTTCCAACAACACTTATCACTACAGAGCTTTCATAGAAACTTTGTTGAGTTATGGACCAGCTGCCAAGAAGTCAGAACTGACTAATGCATTATGGTACAAGGATACGGCCGGACACATGGAAGATTTGACAGATGATAACAAGGGATTTCTTCTTCGAAAGAAATTTATAGAGAAAAGTAAAATCGTGGACATCACTGGAAGATTACATTTGGACATGTTTTTCCAAACTCGTTACTTGCTGAATGGAGTTAATGTTCATGTTAAAATGAATAGAGCCAAAGATGCTTTCGCATTGATGGCCGATACCGCTACATACAAGATCAAAATTCTAGATGTATCCATGTTTGTACGCAAAGAGAGACTCCAATCATTCGTGAGAATGGCTCACGAGAAAGCACTAACAAAAGCAACTGCAAAATATCCTATCGATGGTGTGGAAACCAAGGTGTTTTCAGTGCCGAAAGGAAATCTGAGCATTACACAAGAAAATTTATTTTTAGGCCAACTACCTAAACGCATCGTAGTGGGATGTGTAGACAACGATGCTTTCAATGGAAACTTTTCAAAGAATCCATATAATTTCAAGAACTACAAAATCAATTACTTGGCATTGTACGTGGATGGGCAGCAGATTCCAGCCAAACCATTACAACCTAGATTCGAACAACAAGAAGTGGCGAGATGTTATGCAACTCTGTTCCAAGGAACTGGACAAATGTATGAGAATGAAGGAAACCACATCAGCCGAGAAGAGTACATAAATGGATACACTCTATTCGTATTCGACCTGACTCCAGATCTATCACATGGACAACACTTCGATCTGGTGAAGAGAGGAAACTTGAGACTAGAAGTCCATTTCGAAAATCCATTACCAACCACAATCAACGTACTGGTGTATGCAGAATTCCAGAACATCATAGAAGTGGATAAGAATAGACAAGTAATCTTCGATTACTCAACATGAACACGTTGCAGTTAGAGAATGCACTTCGATCAGATAGTTGTTTGAAGAGAATATGTTTGTGTGTATTTTCAAGAAACAAATTACCAAGAATATTACCAGATCACAGACCAGTGGCTTTGATAGCCAACACGGATCCAGACCACAGAAAAGGAGAACATTGGGTGGCTTTCTTTGTGAGTCACCACAACGCAGAATACTTTGATTCCTATGGATTACCACCACAACACAGACCATTCGAGAATTTCCTGAAGAAGAATTCCAGATATTGGAAGTATAATACAAAACGCCTTCAAGGACCATTACCAGTGTGTGGACAATACTGTTTGTTTTACTTGAAACATCGCTGTCGCGCTGTACCGATGTAAACCATATCCAACATGTTTACCACTGATCTAATGGATAATGATGTGTTGGTTAATGACGTCATAGAGGAAACCAGTCACTAGATGTCGCTGCATTGAAGGAAAACTATAAAAACTGGTGCACTTGGTGTTCAGCTCATTTGTGTTCCGACAGCCAAAGAAGAAGGATGTCTACTAATGTGGCCGTCTTCAAACTTAACAACGATTTACAGATTCAACTATTCAAGAACGACGTTGGGTTCCAGTTTACCACCAGAGATTGGGAACAAGTGACCAAAGCAGTGGATATTGCAAAGAAGAGAAGTCTTGAAATAGGAGAACCCAAACCAAAAAGAGAAAGAAAACCAAAGAAAAATGAAGATAAAAAGGATTGAAGAATGTTCACTATTCCATGTTTGATCAGGATGGCACTGAATGATTATCAATCAAGAAACCAAGAAACAAGAAATTCAAGAGACTTTGTAGAGAGAATGAGCGTTTCATTCGAAACGTATTTTCGTGATGTTCCGCCACCGGTACTGGAGCAGTTATTACGTGGAGAAGAAAAAATAAGAAAGACACCAGAACAAAGACCACCAAAACACATCAAGTATGCATTGGAGGAAAATCGTCTCAAGACATTTCAATTCATGTTACAAAGTGAAAGTGTGAAAACCCCGAATGAACTGACAAAAGCTGGATTCTTTTATTTGGGGACAGGAGACAGAACTCAACGTTTTCATTGTGGTATTATTGTTCGTTTCTGGGAAACAGAAGATGATGTTATAGAAGAACACAGAAAATATTCTCCAGACTGTTATTACATTCATAATTTACCACCTGAATTCATGGACGTTGAAAAAGAAGAAATGGCCATCGAAGAAGAAATGGACACATCATTTCAAGAAGAAGAAGATTCACGGAGGACAAAATGTAGTGTGTGTTTATTAGCTGAAGCCAATGTCGCTCCGCGATCATGTAACCATTTGTGCCTGTGCAAAGACTGCTGTAAACCACTGAGAAGATGTCCAATCTGCAGAAAGACTGTTTATGAATATCTGACAATCTACATACCATAAAAAGATGTATTTTTGTTGTTGAATAAAATAAATTTAAATTTATATTTAGTGTTATTATTTTTTAACTTTCCATCGAAGTACAAAGAAAAATCAAAATGAGGGATAGTAAATTAGGCCTCGTACGACACATCTGTTGGGTAGATCCTCATATGAGTATATGGTGGAACTTAGTTTCATGGCCTTCATGTACACATATGGGTCCTACTTATAATTTTAATAATGGATTTATGGGTAAATTTGTCCTATAGCACTACGTGCTACTCTTAATAAGGAAATAAAACGTCATAGGATCCCCCAAAAAATGGGAACATTACTCCACTTCAAACGAACACACCCCCTCGGTATTACGTGCTACTCTTAATAGGGAAAAAACGTCATGGGATCAAAAAAAAAGGATTCTTAAAGAATTCTAAATAATACAACTTGACGGGTTTATTTGGGTAATTAAATGAGGATTCTGGGAGAATTCTAATCCAAAACATTACTCCACTTCAATCGAATGCACCCCCTTGTACCCCTTAGTACTATAGCACTACGTGCTAAGCTGATAAATTGGGGAAATAAAGTCAATTTCGGTGATTTCGGGTGGATTTTGGTGATTTGGATGGATTGTCGGGTTGTTTGTGGTAATTAAATTTACTCTTCTACAAAGGAACATACCCTCCGAACATATCCCGTCTTATTGCAGAACAATTGGGTAACATAACAATCACGTGCTACCATAGAAACCAAGATGGCGGCCTCCAGTATACAAAATGGACGACGGAAACACGTATCACCCTAACAACACGCGCTGCGCATGCGCACTAACACCACGTATCACTATGGGGATGACGCCACAACATGGCCGCTCACGCGGGTTACCATAACAACACAACATGGCGCCACTGGGTCACGTGACATGACGTCACTTCCGAGGTCCGGCACCGAGGTCCGGCAACCTTTCCCTGTAGGGGAACATGACATACTACTCACAGCGCCACACGTGCTTCGATAACATTGTCTTTTGCCAAGTACATGAAATGGTAACGTGTACTGGCGGTGCTGGAACATAGTGTTACGAAGGATGGCAGATATACAGCCAACCTGGCTATATTGTTCCCCACATTGTAAAAGAATCATATCTGACCTGGCACTTCTTTCTTTTGCTCGACGTTTTTGTGTGCAATATCTTTTCTGTCAAATAAGATTGAAAAACGTTGTGTGATGTTACCCAACGACGACGCGGTGCTCCAACGTGGACAGTCTAGGTTTAAGTGTCCTACTCCAGGATAGCACAGAAGAAGATAGTCTGGAATCCACATTGGACTTCAGATCGAAATGTCGTCAGTTTGAACCTTACTCTTGAGCAAAATGCCGACCTTTTGATCTGAAGTCCAAAGTTCTAACCATCAAGCTGTGGGGTTTCTCCAGTGTCTGATTAAGAAGCATGGAGAGCATGCAAAGTTTCAACAAAAATTAGCAGACGTTTCGGTTGCTATTCTGATGCTTTTCACGAAATTTAAGTTATTGCCTGAATACAAATTCTATTCCACGTTTTCATTTTTATTGTTCATGCTTGAGTGGTACATCAATCTGTTCAACATGTTTTAGGAGAAAATACTATCTGTAAGGAGATGTAATTTGTGTATCTCGTGATGTTCTAGCATGTTGTTTGTCTATCACTGAAAGGAAATGGATAGTAAATTATCAAGGCACCGCCCGTTCCTAGATTCCCCTATAAAGGAAGCACTTTTGATGTGATGAAATCCTTTGAGAAATTAATTCACATGGCTTGTCATATATATTGTCTCCAAAATCAACTAAAATTTAAGAAAACTATACTCCTAAACGCCGATGGTGTTTTTTAGTTTGTTCTGACACCGTTTGCAATTGTTTAGACAGGTAGGCACGAATATATTCTTACACGTATGGAGTTTCACACCCTGAGAAAATGAAATGTGTTTCTCCACACATGCTTTTATCAAACCATACGTAACTTTACACATGTATGGAGTATAAGATAAGATTGTCACGCCATAAACATTCATCATTAACACCATACGCGCAAGGGATCTTTTTATTATCAACTTCGGTCAACGTGTTGTAGTGTTTTTCTCTTTTCTTTTCATTTTGTTGTTGTGTTCGTTTGTTTTTCCTTTTTGAATTCTTGCTATTTTTCAACTTCGCTTCAGCTTAAAATTCAGTTGTAATCTTTTAAGGTCCCTTGAGTGCAACAAGGCCCATCTGCAATGCTAAGCATTGCAGATGGTCATTGTTGCACTCAACCGAAAATATGTTTCTGAGGTTCTATTCAGACTTAACCATTTCAATTGAAAACTCTGACGTCAGTGATGATCATGATACAATAAACATTATAGTGAGAATGGTCAGTGGTAATGGGAAGGTTAAAATCTAAACTGTGAGATAAGGTTTGGAAAACTCGAGCGTTTGTTATTGCAGTCTTGGATCTCTGAAGATGAAGGTTTTATTGGCTGTGCTTGTATTTTCAGTCTGTGTTGTTTGTTCATGTGAGTTTTCATTTAACACCTTTCACTCGGACGTCAAAACATAAAATTTTACCATCAAAGTTTCCACATTTTGCAACTAGGAACTTAACCAATTTAACCTTGTTTGACAAGTTCATTGAGCTCTGTGAAATAAGATAAAGTTGATTAAAATCCTAGTTGCATCAAGGGGAATTTGACTACTTCAAATTTTGTTGGCTTGATGTCAATATCCTGAGGATTAATCATTATGTATTCTGCGACGTGACGTTATCGCATTCGTTCATTTAGGAGTGAAACTGTGCATAAGCGCAATCTTGGGTATTTTATTGTGGAAGAGACTGCCTCACTTTGCCTTTTTTTTTCCTTGATATGAAAGTTGCTGAAATGAGAAAAAATGTCCTCACCTACCTGGGATTTGTCATGAAAATACTCCGCACATTCATTAAAACATAAACTATCTGGCTTGGGTGTGTGTGAGTGTGCGCGTGCGTGCAGGGGAAGAGGGTGGATGGAGAGGGGGGAGGGAGGGGTACTGACTCAAAACTCCCAACTCATACATCTCTTGATCATGGGTCCTAATAGGTATTGTTCCTCGGATTTGCCCCGGAAATACTCCATACGTCCCAGAAACAAAATTATCTGGCTTGGGTGGAGGTGTTTGTGTGTGCGTGCAGGGGAAGGGGGGGGGGGGGGGGTGGCTACCCAGACTCATACCTCATAGGTCTCTTAGTCATGGATCCAGACAGGTTCTTCTACATGCATAGAATTCGCATTGTTAACATATGTACATCGACATCTTGTGTTGCTATAAATATTATCGTGACAACCCTTGGAACTAAGGGTTCCATCCTGGGTAGTGGCCTGGTTTGTAATTAAGTAAATCTTAGTCCTACGCTATAAGCCTGGCCTCATAACTCTCATCAATTTACTCATCAATAAATCACCTGCACAGCCCGATAAACCTGAAGTCGATGGGGGTTTAATACTTTCAAATAATTCAAAGGATTTTCTGTGGATTTATATATTTATTTATTGGTGTTTTAAGGTCACACATTTCTGCACAATGGCTAATCATGACCACGAGAATTCTACGGGTCGAGAAAGCCGGAGCACCCAAAGAAAACCACCGAGCAACGGCAAGCATCAGTCAGCTCCCCAACATACTACATCCACACAAGCAGGGTTAGTATTGGTTGAAGACTGGTGCACCATCAACGTGCTATACGCCTTAGTACACAATGTCACCTTACCCCCTAAAAAATGGCGATGTTAAGAATAACGCTGGCCAGTTTTGGACGAGCTCGTTCTAATGAGGGATCATAACCTATGTTTTTGAGACCACAAAATGGCGATTTTTGAGAATAGCGCTGGACGGTTTTGGACGAGCTCGTTTCAATGAGGGGTCATAACCTATGTTTTTGAGAATAGCGCTGGCCGGTTTTGGACGAGCACGTTCTAATGAGGGATCATAACCTATGTTTTTGAGACCAAAAAATGGCGATTTTTGAGAATAGCGCTGGCCGGTTTTGCCCGATCTCGTTCCAATGAGGGGTCATAAACTATGTTTTTGAGACCCAAAAAAAATGGCGATTTTTGAGAATAGCGCTGGCCGGTTTTGGCCGTTACGTTGGGTTATTTCCTAATATTTCATCACTTAAGGATAAAAATCCTTATCGAATCTGAACACTGAACTTTTTCTTTATTTTATTTTCTCGTTTTTTTTGTTGTTTTCCCCAAACAACACTTAATAATTGATTCCGTGGTTACTCTCAAAACATACGAAAATAGTCCGTTATCGATGAGAGTGGAGGGAGCACGGTGGCTCAGTAGGTAGAGGTACAGGCTGCAAGCTGAGAGGTCTTCGGTTCGAATCCCACCTGCGGCAACCGCGTTGTGTGCTTGTGCAAGACACTTCATCTCTATTGCCCGCGTGGGGACACGATGACGCCGTGTACTAAGGCGTACTGCACGTCGATGGTACGCATGTCTTCAACCAATCTAACCCTGCCTGTGATGCAGTGCGGAGTTACGATGTTGGGGAGCTGGCAGCTGCTCGTCGTTGCTCGGTGGTTCTCTCCGGGTACTCCGGCTTCCTCCACCCATAAAACTGTCACGGTCATGATTATCCATTGTGCACAAATATGTGACCTCAAACATCAATGAATAACAATAAATAAATAGATGAGAGTAGGAACACGATGCTGGAAGTGAAATACCATTTTGTGAAGTGAAATACCATTTTGTGCGAATGTGAGTGGGAATACGATTTGTTTTGGGGAAAGAAAAACGAACGAAAATAAAATCAAATCATAATATCACTTTAGCCGGCCGCTGATTTGTGATTTTTCAGATGAGAAGACCTTGGTCATCTCTGTGCTCCCAACTGTCTCCCATTTTCCGCTTTTTTTCTCTCCTCCCAACTCTCAATACTCGGAAAGGAACTGCCTAATGACACACCGTGCCCCTTCATCCCAATCTCTCCGATAAGCACACTAACCCTTTCCTTTATGTCACGCACCAACTACATGTCCTTCATTCTCCTGTCCCACTTCCCCATTAAACTCCCCGTGAATCTTATTTTGTTAGACGGGTATATTTGACATTTTAGTAGAAAGTGTTCCTAGTAGAAAGTATTCCTGGGTCTTCTCTAAGCCTAAATCACACATCTGTCTGCTCTGGCAATCCTTTTTCACTATTTGTCCAAATCTTCCCCCAGGCACCACGACCTCAGCTTGAACAATAATATTTGAGTTACGTCCTGCTTGTTCGTCTACCAGACAATAACCATGGACTATCAACATGTATATCTCAGAACTTCCCACGACACCTGGCGATTTACTTCATGGTATGTCCACGACGATGAGGCCATGGGGCATCCCAGAACATGGAATTACTTATGAATATACCTGCCGAAAAGATATTTCAGTTTTTTAAATGCGTCCACAAAGATTGAACAGAAAGATAAGCTGTGCCACACGTGATTTGAACACTTTATAGGTTTTTTATATATTTCAGGGACAATGTTCGTTCCAGGTGGTTTGAGTAATACTATTACATGCATCGTTTCGGGATGTCAGAGTCAAGTCTGTACTGTTCCTAACGCCATTTGCACGTATGTATTATATTCTCAACTAGAATTATGCAACGAGATCTTTGAAAAACATAACCGTCTCTGCCACTGACCTATGTGCAACTGAGTCAGACTATCGGACTCAACGGATCAGGTGCCCATCTATTTCAGAGGCGACTTGTGGTGTGTGTATACTTACCAAGGTCAGGCCTGTCATGATTAATCGAGAAGTCGACTAATCGTCGGGAACACCCATTATCGACTACAATTTTAAAGTTGACGATTAAGTGTTTTCATCACTCCTTTACTGATGAATTATTAGTTATTACTCTCCACCCCCATCATGCCCATAAGAAGTGTAACGGCTGTAAAATATCAAAATACATTATGTTACTTTCCAAAGTGTGATTTACAGGGATTTCCCAGTTTAATTATAAACGATAACTTAACAAGTTAATTATGCAATCAACAATTAAGTCATGTATCCGTGCGCGCAAACGAATACACTTTGCCGTGGGTGTAATGGGGACTTCATTGTTTTTTTGTGTTTTTAGCAGGAAAAGCAGACGACCCTTGCAAAAAAAAACCCGAATAACTATTATTTTCATTTTTTGTCGCAAAAACTTAGGTTATGACCCCTCACTGGAACGAGCTCGACGAGCTCGTTCCAATGAAGGATCATAACCTATTTTTTAGAGACAAGAAATGAAAAAAATAATGAAAATTAATTGGCGATTTTTGAGAATAGCGCTGGCCGGTTTTGGACGTTACGTTAGGTAAAGGGTTAATCATAATATAATTATCGTTAATAAATGATAAGTAATAAACAGAGTAATCGCTTGACTGGGCTGGTTACGTGAAATAATTCATTCGAGGCGAGGGACTATATTCGCGCACTCGTGTTTGTACAACGTCCCTCACCTCTCATGAATTATTTCACGTACCAGTCCAGTCAAGCGATTACTCTCTATTTAAAATGTCTTCAGTGTATTTGATATTGGAGAGAAGTAAAAAGATACAGCAAATGGCACCAGGTTTGGCGTTCTACAAATTATGGGAGTACAAATAATTTCCCTTCTCGGTTTGCGAACGGGTGCAACTACCTTCTTAAATATCAATGCAGCTATTATTAGACTCTTGACCTGCTTAGGCTCAGGTTTGGGTCTGAGTTGGTCAGGAGTCTGAATTGTCCTCGGAGAGCAGGACGCGTGCAGCACACCCGCATGTCTATGCCTGGCCCTATCCCGTTCTTTCTAGGGGTCAAAAGGTACGATTAATCGATTATTCTTCTTCAAAAGTCGATCGTGTAATTTCCTAATCGTGCCAACCCTAACCAAGGTACTGCCTATCGCGCACTGCAAGCTTTGGGTTACCACCAATTTGCTCGGAAACAATTATCCTGTTTGGACTTATCGCGGAATGCATTCTGGCACTCCCCGTTGGGTCGTGGCAGGACAATGCACCTGCCAAGTTAAATCTAACTTGTACACAGTGACGCCATTAAAATTGATTCCACCCAGTCCATTCCGTGGCTAAATGCACTCGACCAATTGAACAACCCCCAACCTTCAATCTTTACTGCAGCATATTCACCATGCATCCAACATTTTCTAAGATCTTTAAATTCTCTTGTCCAATAAATAGCCTAATTCAATCATATATCTGATACTAACAATACATCTCCAATTTACATGGCATCAGTTTCAACATATGTCCTTAGTTTAGAATTTTACCCCTGTGCAGTAGTGCGAACCTGCAGAGTGGAACCTCAACAGCTTTCACGTCATCCAACGTTATGCTGTTTGCCAAGTACGAAAACTAATAACACAGTTTCAACTTTCCAATCTCGGACAGTGTTTTTTGTTTGTCAGTAATGCCTAAAATATACTGTAAAGGCTAAATAATGTGTTTTGCTACCGGTACCGTCGGTTCCCTCATGCTCCAAACGGATTTCAGTACCGAAGCTTTACTCCAACCGGTACCGGGACTAAATTATTATATGGAGAAATTCCTAATTGAACGAGGGTAAACAGGCTGATAATCGTGTATGGCACACTTGCTCGAGAGACTTACAACTTATTTGTGAATGAACATATCCACACAGAAAGACTCAAAAACAAAAGTGCATGTTCTGTCTGCACCACGACCTCGATAAAGCAGACCATTTTGACTTTTCAAACGTGGCAACAAAGACAATGAAAGCGTCATCGAAGGCAACTTCAAAGAAATTATTTCGTGGCGAGATCAAAGTATTCATAAAGCGTGATCTTCATGCTTTATGATTACTTTGATGTCTCGGCAGAATAATTGGAACGATGCCATGTTTGTCATGCGAGCTTGGTGACTTGGGCGGTTTAAATGCAATTTTCTCCCATCTGACTCCGATATGTCAGCTAATTGTAGATTTGTCTCGGTACCGGTACCGGTTTCGGTGGAAAAGGCTCTGTCCCGTCCTGGTATCGGTTATGTTGGTACCGGCGGTACTTTCACATGTCTAGTCTCCAGTAAGATTGCCTTGCTACAAGTTATGGAGAGTACAAGCACTCTCCCATCAATTGTAATAAGGCAAATCCCCATAGATTAAATACTTTTTCCTCAAAGATAATATGAAGGGCATCGACAGAAATTAAGCCTTTAAATTGCAGTACGTACAGTTTGTTTTCAGAGGAATGTGTTATTTTTTAAATTAAAAATAAATTTATTTATATAGATATACACTTTCTATATTTCTCTGTGTAAAACGACAGCTGAAATCCTCTCCATGTTTGCTCACGTTTTGCAAGAAAAAATGAACAATTAAAAATACCCCCCCCCCCCCTCCCTCACTGAATTGAAAAAGAAATTGCCTGAGAATCAATTCATTTACTTTGTGTGGCCAAATATTAATTTTGTATTGCCTCAAAAATATGTGTGTCATCCACATATTCTATTTTTTCACAGACATATTCTTTTCTCACAGTACATCCGTTAAGAAGCCATTGGTGAGGCGTCAGAAAAAATAGAAATCTTTCGAGAATTTTTGTTGTAAAAACAAGCAATCCGAAGGTTTTGAGCACCCAAGGCACGTAGGGACAACGGTGGGCAGACGTAGCCTTTACGGCCCCTTTAGCAGTACAATGGTACCCTTCCACCTCCAGCAGGCACCAATGAGGAGAAGCAAAGGACCGAGGCCCCACCGGGTCGTCAACTCTGAGTGATTCTTTATGCTCTGTTCTCGTTTCTTCGGGCATGTAAAATCTGCTGCACACATGTATGATATAAGCTCGTTGAGAATGTCTCTGCTTCTCCATGACAAGTTTGTTTCTGCCTCCGGAAGTTATAGATGTTGATGATTGTACGAGTAGTGTTATGTTGTTCTTCGGGCATGTATAGCCTGACAATATGGTGTTTGTTTGTGCCCGGTCGAGCCTTTATAGACAAATATAGCATGTCTCAGGCTCGATCGGGCAGCCGCCCCCGAAGCACACATCCGATACACTGGCGCCAAAAGAGTTGACCCTCCCTGAGTCGGTTGATGTTCCAAGATGGCTTGGAGCTTCTGTTGTTTCAGACCGAGTGTCGGAGGATAATTTTTGATTCCGCCTGGACGAGATAATCCAATCGTATTACTTGGTTGGACTGGACAGAAGAAGAAACATCAGCAGTAACACCATCCGTGGAGTAGTCCCGGCATAATATTCCACAACTGGTACAAAAGCCGGAGAAAACTCCTGTAGTTTTTTTGAAAACGAGGGGCCATCCACCAATCCTTCTGGGAGGTTGAGATGCCGTGTATGATGTCCTCAACCCCACCTTCCAAACATGAGTGTAAATAATCTGTACGTTTGTGGATCAAATGTACCTCAGTTTCCCAAATCAACTCTGGGTGATTGCACGAGTGTCCCTGCAGCTGTTCTGTAGTGGCGTTGTCGATATGTACACGGGTTGGTGTGATGTGATGGTATTACTGTCAGGTCAGTTGGGGCAGAGTTAAGCAGCAAGTGGCAAGGAGTAATAGCGATACAGGCATCTCCTATTGGAGCTGGCAATGTCATTGCAGCGCGCTGATATCCACTCTGATTGATAGCTTTACTGTATCTGTAGTTGTTCTATGGAAGTGTATCGACATGTAAGAGGGTTGATGTGATGTGGTGATGTTACCGATGAGTCGGTCTGGGCATGATCAGCACCTAGAAGCAGCGATGATGGCATCTGTTCGGGGAACATATTGAACAGATATTATGCAGCAAGTTGTTGTTACCTATCCGGACTCTGGGCCCTTCCTTGTATGTTTGTGTTTATGTATTGTGTTCGGTGTTGTGAATGTAAGCGAATGTCGAGAGAGTCGCAATTTGTGATTTATGAGATGGACTGGGCTGGCTGAAGCCACAGTCGACACCTTCGACCAATGTAGGCATCTTCTCGGGGTGGGGTGGGTTGTGGGGGCACGGTGAACTTATTTATTTGGGGAGGGGGTGGAGGGGTTACCTTCATCTTGCTTTTCTGATACCCATTTAGTTCGGAAATGGGCTTCCACCTTTAAGTCTTTTTAAAATTGTAGTGTTTTCTCCGTAATGTTTTAACATCACGTTTCTCGCATATCAATGTCAGCCTAGTCGTGAAGGGCTGTGATTGAATGTTGGTGATGGTTAGGAGGGCTACGCGTAGGGTAAGGATTTGAACGTGTTGGACTTGAGCTAGGTTTGTTTTGCATAACCTTTTGGTGATGAGTGTCCCGTGTTCAAGGTCTGGTGGGATAAATGATTTGTAGAGTTTTAGTAGCGTGTTTTTGTTGGCACCTCAGTCTTTTCCTCTTATCATTTCAAAATGTTAAGGTGGACGGGTAGCACTTCGAGTGTTTAATTATAAGTTTTTGGACCTTTTGTTAGGATTGAGCATGATGCGTCATTTTCCGCACTAGTCTTCTAGGCCCTCTAGGACGTCCTGTATACGATGTTACGGGATCTGCTAGTGATATAGTCTTTTGTCATCGGTGAACTGGGAATAGTCGACCCGACTTTTTCGCAAACTTGGTGTACGTCGTTGACATAAATTATAAAAATATGCTGGATGAGGACTGAGCCCTGGAGCTCCACCTCCACTGATTTTGCGCTGTTAATATTGATCCTAATTTTTCATGCTGAATCCATATACTGGTGAGACCAATTATATTTCCTACATGTAGAGGGCGCAAAAACATATGTGGCGGCGGTTTATGCTGAGAAAGAAGTCGATAAGAAAGTTTAGTGGCGTTTAGTCGAAACAGTTCCGTAAAAATTGGTGAGAGAATGAAGTAATGTGGGACGGCTTTTACCACTGCATTTCCTGTTATGTATCAGACTGCATTTTTAAGAATCTTCAGTAATAATTTAATCCCACATCTTCGTGGAGCTGACGGAGTGAATTATGTCTGAACCTCGCTATCAATTTATAGTTCATTATGTCGTTTGCTCGTCCATTGTCAAATCTGTCGTCTCGCAAAAACGTATGCATATCTGGTTAAACCCTAAATATACCCTTTCCTCAATCATAAAGAAAGCGACTACTTCAGTTTTCTCAAATTTTGTTAAAATTTTGTCGGACATGTGTGTGATCTGATCGTTTGTTTACGTACTTCCCGACCTACTCTTACAAGACCTTCCACGGTTAGCGTGACACCACTGTTGTAGAAGGTGCGACATACATTATGTTTTGAGTGGGAATCTGACACTTTGGATTCAAATAGACACCAACTGAAATAGTGTACTTTACATAAAGAAGAAATATAAAATTTCTAACTTTTCAAATTTTGGCCTTCGTATTTCCAACTTTTGAAGGATTAGGCAAAGAATGGGTGAGGAAGATATCGTCTTCCATATAGCCACACCCCTGTATTTCTTAACTGAGTGTGGTATACCATTGCAACAACTGCTGGGAGGATTTATCATTCAGGAAATTTTCCGTGGAATACCACAGGAAGGACGAATAAATGTTCAGCTAATGTACCGCTGGGTATAACTCTTTACCTAATATAAGCATCAGACAATAGATGTCGCCCCCCCCCCCCCCAGAACTCCACGGGCAATAGTTGGGAAAAGTACTTTTGCCCTATAATTGGCACGTTCAAAGATCATCGAATTAAAACTCACAGATGGTTGTCAATGTGGTCGGACCATCTCTAGATATCACCTAATCAACCAAGGTAATTGGCACTGTCGTGCTAAAGGCAAACCGGCTTCGTGGCCACATACGGTGATTTCACAATCGCCAGGATAGCTCACAGAGACGGGAAGCTATCCACCTGGAACTTAATAAAGCACCCCATGTTTTTTTTCGCAGTGGTGTTAACGGAAACTGTCATTACTTTTACCCTATCTTTCAGATGGACAAAAGTGATTGTTCGTGGAAAGAATGGTCTATTGACATATGAAAGACAACACAATGATGAAAATATGCAACATTTTAATGGCACTAATTACACATATCTGTCACTAATGTTTTTGATGGAAAAATGTTCTCTCGACAAGTTTGGTGCTGGAACGGTCCACGATGAAACAATGCCGGTAATTACTGACAACAAATGTAACTTGTGATCTCCTGAACACAAAAGCAGTGTATGACGTCAGTAGCGAGTGTATCCACCACGTGCCCTGATGACAGCCTGAACCCTCCTCCTAATGCTACAAGCGAGCCTTCTCATGCGGTACAGAGGCAACTGCTGCCACTCCTCATTCAATGCAGCTTCCAAATCGACCAAATTCTGTACAGGCGGATCCCTTTCCTGCACAGGCCATGGCATTGTTGTAATAGTGTTGTTCTGAAGCAATGCTCTCACAGCATGACAACGATGTGGCCTTGCATTGTCGTCCATGAATACAGGGTGAGTAACCAACGGGCGGTTGTCAAAATGAGGCACGACAACCGGATTGAGAATGGCCCGGATGTACTGTTGACTATTGAGATTTCCATGTACAGTCACCATATCAAGTTTACAGTCTTGATAGAGGCATCCCCAGATCATTACTGATCCTCTACCATAAGGTACAGAGGTCTGATTTTCCTGGCCACGTAAGCAGTATTTCTTTGCCTCCCCACTCTCATGCAACCATCTGTGACGTGAAGCAGGAAGCTACTCTCGACTGACCAATGAACTCTCCTCCATGACATGAGATTACAATGTTGTCGTGCCATACACCACTCCAAATGTCGTCTTTGATGCTGATCGGACAGAGCAGGACGCTTCATGACCCTTCCGGACCTCATACCCAGTGCTTTGAGACGCTTTCGGACATTTCTGTTCTACAAACGCCTGTTGAGGAGCCAAAGGCGTTCCAAAACGCCACTTGAAGCAAAGGGTTCACACCTAACGAGGCGTGCTAGGCCCCGATCGTCTCGAAGAGAGATCTTCTGGGGTTGTCCAGGCCTTTGTCAGCCGTTAACATCGTTGGCTTGTTGATGTTTTCGAACAAAACTGCTGGTGACAGAATGACTAT
This sequence comes from Pictodentalium vernedei, assembly GCA_031216915.1. Lineage (NCBI taxonomy): Eukaryota > Metazoa > Mollusca > Scaphopoda > Dentaliida > Dentaliidae > Pictodentalium > Pictodentalium vernedei. The sequence goes on along the minus strand of CM062297.1, from coordinate 873,538,942 downwards.
AGCCAAGCTGCCTTCCAGTAGCTTTGAATGACATGTCTGTTGCATGCATGCCAACGATTTGCCATCTTAGTGCCTCTGGCAGTATCCTCCTTGCCATGTCAACATTTATTGATAAACGAAGTGACAATTTTTTCTTGTTTTATACCCAGATATTGCATGTGGATGATAGTGTTTTTGTGACATTCATGGAAAGCATGCTTCACGTGGACGAGGGGATGTGTTTGGGGTACGCTATCAACCAGAAACATCATGTTTCACTAGAAGAAATGTACTGCAAGACATAGCAATCATTAAAACCTAATAATCAGTTGTTGTTTTTTTTTTTTTTTTTTTTTTTTATTTGGGTTTAACGACACATTAACATCCAGGGTCATATCATGTCGGTGACATTTGTACTGGTGGAGGAAGCCGGAGTACCCGGAGAGAACCACCGAGCAACGACATGCTGAGCACCGAGCAGCTGTCAGCTCTCCAACATCGTAACTCTGAACTCAGCACCGCGGCACAGGTAGGGTTAGAGTGGTTGAAGACATGCGCACCATCGACGTTCAGTACGCCTTGGTACACAGCGTCATCGTGCCCTCATGTAGGCAATCGGGGTAAGTGCCTTGCCCAAGGACACAACGCGGGAGCACGAATCAGTCGCTGAAATGGTCACCCATCCAACTACTAACCGCGCTCGACGTTGCTTAACTTCGGTAATCTGACGAGAACCCTAATAATCAGAAGCAGCAACTTCACTGTCATGAAATATTTCAGGGGGTACTTAATTAAGTTACAGGTGTATATTTTGGAGGAGACGGTGACAATGAGTGACAGATGTGTAATTCGTGAGAGGTGGAGACCCTGGTCCACTTTCTATGAGAAAGTCCAAACCCTTAATCTGGCAGAACAGGATTCACCAGGAGTATTATGAGGAAATGAGGTGAGGGAATGAGGGACAGGTGGTTATTGGGCGATATAAAGGAGAGGATTAGTGTGCGGTAAGTGGAACTGGGAAGAATGAAGTACGGGATAGCATTACACAGTCCGTTTGTGGGTTGTGGGAGGAGAGAAGGAGTGGCGGAGAAACATGTGGGAACATTGGGGTAATCAAGACCTTCTCATACGAGAAAAGAGATCAACAAGCAGATGTCATTACACCGCAGAAACAGTAGAGAAAATTCATGTCACGGATGTGAAAATAGGAGCTACGCACCAAATATTTGAAGGCATTTGTGCCTGTTCATTACTAGCATTCTTATTTGTTCTGGAGAAAGAGCCCTCCCAGCATTTTGTAATATTTATTTATTTATTGGTGTTTATATAAATAAAATATCATTTACATTTGACTGAATATGAAACATAAGCAAGAAAAAATGTTGACTTTTGCTCTGATATCGTTATGGATTTAACCCTTTACCCAACGAATTGTCCGCATCCGGCCGCGTAATATGCAAATTCAGCAGTTGAAAAAAATATTATTTTTCATTAAAATTCAACAAAACCATATCATGTGACCCCTCGTTGGAACGTGCTCGTCAAGCTCGTTCCAACGAGGGGTCACATGATATGGTTTTGTTGAAATTTTTTGAAAAATTTAAAAAAAAATGTTATTTAAAATAATAAATTTTGATATCGCCTGCGTTGGGTAAAGGGTTAAAGCCCTGATAGAGGTTTCTAGCACTCAACCAGTTAAGGTCACTTTCATAATCATTGACTATATCATGACAGCAACATACGTATTTATTTCTTTATTTGGGTTTAATGACACGTTCAACAGCCAGGGTCACTTTTTGTCGGACAGTTGTATGGGTGGAAGAAGCTGGAGTACCCAGAAAGAATCGCCAAGCACTAGCATACAAATGTCATACTTCCCAACATACTAACACCACACAAGCAGTGTTAGCATTGGTTGAAGACAAGTGCATCACCGACATGCAGTACGCCTTAGTACACAGCGCCACCGTGCCCCAACCCCCACCCCCCCCACCCCCACATGGGCAAACGGGATTAAGTATCTTGTCCAAGGACACAACACAGTTCGAACCGTGGACCTTGTGGTTTGAAGTCCAATGCCACAACCACTGAGCCAGCAACACAGGTATCAAGTAATGTTTAACCCTTTACCTAACACGAAAAGCAGGCGACTCTTGTAAAAAACAATTCTTGAATAACTCATGTCTTCATTTTTTGTCCCAAAAACAAAGGTTATGACCATCATTGGAACGAACACGACGAGCTCGTGCTCAAGATTGGTCATAACCTATGTTTTTGAGACAAACAAAATGAAAATATAATGAAAATTAATTGGCAATTTTTGTGAATAGCGCTGGCCGATTTTGGCCGTAACGTTGGGTAAGGGGTTAATACCTTACTGCTTTTGTACTTTCAGGCCAATTGGTAGCTGTGGAGCAATGTGGACTGCGCATGGAAAGATTGTCTGCGGTGGAATATTTGGCTGATAATTTTTGTGAGATGTACACCAAATAAAGACAAATTAAACTGTGTTGTTTTTGGATCCTTTGTGGGCCTTACAGTGTCGTGATTACACTGACAGTGTCGCGATGTGGCTCAAATTCTCATTCCACTTTCTTCCCTACAACATAAGAATCTCACCGCCCAAGAAAGTGATCTGAGTACTTTCAAAGTCAAATTCTATTTTCGTTTTTTTTTTTCGTGATTCGTTCTTAATTTGGAAATATTGTATTTTAGTTTTGAAATTAAATCTCGACCACTCATGTACATGTAAGTGTGTCGAGACTTTATCGCGATCAGATCGAAAAAGAGACCGTTTTTGTCATAATAATAGCACTTTTGTCGACAACTGATTTGTCGCAGTTCTCAGGTGAGAAGACCTTGATTAGCTCAGGCCTGTCATTCTTCAAAATACAGGAGGGCTAAAAACCGCTCCCCTTGCATGGCCTTAGGACGTAATTAGCTCTTCTTAACCTTGCAAAAGCTAAAAGTGGCAAAATGAAGTTTTACTATTAATCAATTCTACCTTGTAGGCTTTGTATATTTTATTTTGTGTTGCTAACAAGGTAGTCGCGGTGAGACGCTACATTGCCCCTCCCACACCTCTGGGCCTCTGTAAGGCCCGGAGGTGTGGGAGGGGCGGTGAGGCCGTCTTCCAGAGACCATTAACATAGCAGCGATCTGAAAAGGTGTGGGCTTTAGGAATAGGCTGTTACGGTAATCATCAATTTCTAAGGCCAGGAGAGCTAGTTTTCGCCCTCCTTAATTTTTTTAAGGCGAGCAGTAGGCGAGCGAATAAATCGCTCTCCTGAAAATGCCATGCCTGTTAGCTCTGTACTCCCAAATACCTCTCCATCCCCACGCCTCCTCTCCCCGTTAAACACTCAGAGACAAACTGTCTGATGACATCCCGTACCCTATTCTTACCAATCTCTCCGATAAGCAGGCCTGACATTCTTTAGGAGTGTAGGTGTGCTGCACGCCTACTGCACGCCTAGAAAAAATTGAGGAGGGCAATTTTTTGCACCACCTAATTTTCTGGAATGCCAGACATGTTTAGGACTGCCTTTGAAATCTGTTATCATTTCGTCCCCTGAGTTCCAATGTGTTCTATGTGCCTGTAGGCTGTCAGTATGGTGCCAGTAGGCTGCCTGTATGGTGCCAGTAGGCTGCCAGTAGGCACATATAACACATTGGAACTCAGTGAACGATTTGTAAATGTTGCATGGATTCGCAATAATTCATGATACATTCTGTGTCGCATCTCAACACATTTTGAGTGTAGAAGACAGTCACAAAAGAATTGAATGCAACATTTTGAATAATGAGAAGATGTGTGTGCCAATTTTTCCATCATGTAGCTGAATGTAGTACAATTTCTCAGTCACAATAGTAATACCTTGAATAAGTATCTGAGGAGGGCAATTGTTTTGCACTCCTTGATTTTCTAGACTGCCAGTCCTGCATAAGTATACTAACCATCTCCTTTGTGTAACCACATATCATTGTAATGTAATGTAATGTAATAACTTTATTTGCAAAAGTCATTATAATACATGTTTATAACATAATTGTCCAAGAAACAACAAATAGTAATAATAATATATCACATCTAGGATTTATGAAGCTACATATTTGTCTTCTGCAGGGAGGTGACATAGCCAGCTGGTTGTATTACTGTCACTCACCTCAGGGAAAGGGAAAATGTAGAGTATGAGAAGACAAAAAAGTGGGAGATAAAAAAGCAACGAATGAGGGGAAAAAAGTGAAGAGAGAGAGAGAGAAAGAGGGAGAGAGAGAGAGAGAGAGAGAGAGAGAGAGAGAGAGAGGAGAATCGGCTGCAACTGAAAATAACATGTGCAGTAGAAAAAATGAAGTAAAATATATATATGTAAGGAATGAACTCTGCAGTCCTGGTGATAAGTGGAATTTGGTTTCATTCTTGCACTGAGAAGGGGGGCATACATGGGAATGTGATATTTTGCCCAGAGTCAGCTGAGAGACATGAGTTCCTCGTTGGCAGTTTGTGTTCTGGAGTTTTCAGGAACCAACCCTAATTAATAAGGACTTTTCGGACTTATTCAGTGAGTATGTAGTGTCGCGGGAGTCGGTACTTCCCGACATTCGTGGCATGATCTGTTACTACATTTGACAGAGGCTTCATACGAACCTAGAAATGTGTTGGTCATCTTTTTTTTAAACTGTGCTCGTGGTAAATTTCGAACCAGTGGGTCAATGACCCACTGGTTCGAAACCACATATCATTTATTTTCACATCCCACTTCCCTATATTACTCACGATGAATCTTGTTCTGTAAGATTTGTATTTTGGACATTCTAATAGAATGTGCTCATTGATCAAGAATGACACTCCTTTCACTGTCTTTCCCAATTTCTCCCCTAAGCTCCAGCAACTAGGACCTCATCTTGAACAGCAGTGCCCCCCCCCCCTCCCCTCCCAAAGTTCCCATCAAGGTAGTCTTCGAAACCTGGCTTCTCTTTATCAGACAGGCTACTCACAAAACACTTTGCATTAACCCCCTCTCGCCTATTCATGTAACAATTTACTGACCCTTTCTCTGATAATGTTTTTATGCTTGGTTGTGATCACTTACAAGACCGAGATCTCCATTGAAAAGTTCTCTATTAACCCCATCATTTGGTCTATCCACCCTGTCTTTGTATTTGACTTCTAAATATTCTGGAACATTGGTTTACACCATCGGTTGTCGGGTAGATTTACTAAATAGTTAAGATAGCAGAGTTTCATTTTGTCTGTGCTGTCCTAAATCCCCATCCACCCAAGCTCACCCCTTATTGCTTCAAATGTAGCGGCATTACTCGACTCCGTTATAGATCGGCCTGCATCGTTATGCAGGGTTTCTAAGTTCTTTAAAGCCGAGCGGTTTAGAGGAATCACTTTCGTACCATACAATGGCGCCGGAGACGGGTGAGGGGCTAGGGGGCTTCAGCCCCCCATTATTTTCGCAGATTATGTTCCTTAAAAGCGATCTGAACAGTCCTTTCGCCAATTAACAACACCTGTTTTGGGTAATCCTTGTAACAAAGTAATTACGGCAAATTAGAATTATTTTTCGACTTTTGTATGATCTCGTTTGACATGCTTAATCGACATATAAGTGTTTTGGCTTGGTCTCTCCAAACCGGCATTTGTTTACCCCCCCCCCCCCCCCCCCCCCATCCCCCTCTCACACTTCGAATGAGGCTCCGGTAACCCTGCCATAATTATGTTGTACTTGGTACACCCACCATATCCTAAATTGTTTTCCCACGAACACCGCATTGAAGCTGTTTCTCCCTAAAAGTGCCATTTGATTAAGGATTGGCTTCCCCTTCACAGTTACTTTATTTCTGTGGTTTCGGTAGATGCCTCTTCTCATAATGTTTATATTTTCCCCAAATACTCATAGTCACACGTCTCTCTCACACTGGGAAGTTTGCTGCTACCTACCCACACATACACACACACATTTTCCACTTTCGAGTAGGTTCTACTTCAGGACCACCAGGTATATAAACGTCCCCCCCCCCCCCCTCCTCTCCTTAGCTTTCTGAAACTATACCATGTCATCTGTGAAAAATAGCTCTTGGATCTTTAGGTCCCCAACTGTTACCCCCTTGTCGCTATGCAGTTCATCCCCTAGATCTTTGATATATAAAGCAAAGGAATTGGCGAAAGGATACACAAATACCGCACATTTTGTTGTTATATTACTCAGGCTGAGCTTACTTTGTACAACTTTATATAATACTTTTAGAATTCCAATAAACTCACCTCAAGTGTCAGCCACATACTCTCCCTCCACACTCTATCATAATTATGCCTTTTTCACATCTAGAAAACACATCTTTTTCTTTCTGTCACTCGTAGATTGCATCATTTATGACAGCACGAAAAGATGGTCAGTGACTGTCCTTCCGTTCCTGATGCCATTCTGGATCTCTCTCAGGAACCACCTCTCATCAATCTCATCCCCTAATCTCCCATACAGGACGTTACAAAAAAAGGTTCTAATGTTGCATCTGACAAATCGTCCCCTGCGTTCCAATGTGTTCTATGTGCCAGTATTGCTTCAATAAATGTCATTGCCATCACAAATCCCCACACAGTATTGCTTCAGTAAATGGCATTGCGAGATTGTGTGATTTATTGCTTGGTGTGTAAAAAACACGTGATGCTATCTGAATCGAGGCAGAATAGGAGAATATCGATTTGGTATAATTTCTCTTCTTTCTTTGTTCTAGAAAGTCATTGAAACTTTCTGTTAAGCTTTTACCTAACCCAAAAAGCAAAAATAATTCTTGAATAACTATTTTTTTCATTTTTTGTCTCAAAAACATAGGTTATGACCCCTCATTGGAACGAGCTCGACACGCTCGTTCCAACGATGGGTCATAATCTATGTTTTTGAGCTACAAAATGAAAAAAATAGTTATTCAAGAATTATTTTTGCTTTTTGGGTTAGGTAAAAGCTTAACAGAAAGTTTCAATGACTTTCTAGAACAAAGAAAAATAATGAAAATTAATTGGCGATTTTTGAGAATAGAGCTGGCCTGTTTTGGTCGTTACGTTGGGTAAAGGGTTAAGCTTTTGTCCACTCTGGATGTTGAAGTGAAAAGTAATCTGGTATGCATATTCGTTCAATGCTGACAAACTGAAGGTATGACTTTCATCTCTGAACGGTCCTTAGTAACCTGGTGGGAGCGCGGTGGCTCAGTAGGTAGAGGTGCAAGTTGCAAGCCGAGAGGGCCTCGGTTCGAATCCCACCTGCGGCATCCACGTTGTGTCCTTGGACAAGACACTTCATCTCCATTACCCGCGTGGGGGGGGGGGGGGGGGGGGGGCACGGTGGCGTTGTGTACTAAGGTGTACTGCACGTCGATGGTGCACTTGTCTTCAACCAATGCTAACCCTGCTTGTGTGGAGTGTGTTTGTTGGGGAGCCGACGGTTGCTCGCCGTTGCTCGGTGGTTCTCTCCGGGTACTCCGGCTTCCTTCACCCGTAAAACTGTTATGGTCATGATTAGCCATTGTGCATAAATATGTGACCTTAAACACCAATAAATAAATAAATAAATAAATAAATAAATAAATCGTCCTTTTAACCCTCTCTGCCTAACACGAATGGTAGACGACACTCGAAAATCAAATTCTTGAATAACTAAATATTTTAATTGTTTTCGTCAAAAACATAGCTTATGACCCATCATTGGGACGGGTTCAAGGAGCTCGTTCCAATGAGGATTCATAAGCTATGTTTTGGAGACAAAAAAGTGAAAAAATAATGAAAATTGAATGGGGATTTTTGTGACGGGCCTTGGCCGTTACGTTCGGTGAATGGTTTAGAAAAATATCGCATCTTTGAGCAGAAAATCTCACAGAAAGACTCATTTTAAGGAGACGTCCTTACGTGATTTTTCATGATGCGTTCCAAATTGTGCTTCACGTTCAAACTAGTAATTGAGTATGGCCTCCCCAAACTGCCGAAAAACTAGTAACATTTGAAGGTCACCGTTCTCTCCAGTACTGTGTTCTGGGGACCTAATTGACCAACTTTTTAGAAAAATTTCGAACATTTTAAAAAACAATTCTTCCCCTCGTTTCAAAATGTGTCTATTAGATATATAATGTTCAAAAAAAGAAACACAAAACGGGTTTCTGTGATGATGTACGTTCCCGCGTTATGGAATAATTAGAATGAGAGCGAAATCAATTCATAACCAAAGTTTTAATGGATGAATGAAGAACAAATGGAGACGTTTCAGACGTTAAAGTCACGAATCGACGTCATCCAAACTCAATATTTAGTGTGACCGCCATTTGAGTCCAAAACTGCTTGGCACCTTCTGTTCATTGAAGCAATCAAATTCCGGATGGAAGCTTGAGGTGTGGTGGCCCACTCTTCCTACAACGCTTGCGCCAACTGCGGTAACGTCTGAGGTTGTTGTTGACTTTGTCGCACACGTCGATCCAGTTGATCCCATAGATGTTCGATCGGGTTCAAATCTGGCGATCTGGAGGGCCAGGGCAGGACTTCGATGTGTTATCCTGTAGATAAGCTGTCGTGAGCCTTGCTATGTGCGGTCGAGCTTTATTATGTCGGAAAATGGCGTTGGCATTCTGCATAATGTGGAGATGTTTGGATGCAAAATTTCATCCCTGTACCTCTGCGCCGTCAAGTTACCCTCAATGTGGACGAGGTCCGTTCTACCAGTGTGTGAGATGGCTGCTCACATCAAAATCCTACCGCCACCAAATCTGCCCACCTCCCGAACGCAGCTACGCGCAAAACGTTCTCCACGTCGTCGGTACACACGGCATCGTCCACCAATTCAGTGAAGAAGGAAACGTGACTCGTCACTGAACCACACCGTTCTCCATCTATGATGAGGCCATGCCCTTTGAATTTGAAACCATTGAAGTCGCCGCCGACGATGCTGCGCTGTCAATATGACGCCATGAACTGGTCGCCTAGCACGCAGACCTGCCTCGCATAGACGGTTGCGAACTGTCTGATCTGAAATCTTCCGCCGACCTGGTAGTGTTGACGCTTTAGAGGTCGCTGTGGTTGTTCTCTCCCGCAAATGACGTAACCGGATGTATCGATCCTAAGCTGAGGTGGTCACTCGGGGTCTCCCGAATCTTGCGTTGTCCCCTGAATTTGGTTTCGGTTCCACAGGCTTGTGATGGTGCTCGGTGTGACACTGAACACTCTCGCTACATTGGAAGCTGATTCGCCTGTTTCCAAGCGGCCAGTGGCATTATTTCTCTGAGCTTCGGTCAAATGCAGCATTTTGCATTAGCAATATCCCTCTAACGCTGTGCGAAGTTCGACCGATTTCCATGTCAATTTATACACCCACACGCTATGCTCGCCTGCTCTGAGCGTGCAACTTCATGATCAGGTATTCACTCAGTGAAAGCTTTGTTTTGTTAATTTCCATTACTTGTGGGGTGACGGTGGCCGACATTATGCCCCATTGTCCAAAATATTACATAATGTTTAGTTCACCACGATATGTCGTTAACCATATCTACAGCCACACTTCATCACTATATTCTCCAAAATTTGCCATGTTACCGTGACTATACCCGTTTTGTGTTTCCTTTTTTGAACAGTATATTATTAGACTTGGATACTTACCTGTACACTATTTTGATTTTATGCTGGATTTCCTAGATATGGACTTCAGTTTGCAGATTCCAGTGTATGCGCACAGTGATCAGTTTTAAACACCAATTAAGAAAGGCAATATAAAGTTTGCGACCCGATTTCACAGCAGAGAAGTGGGAATTATAAAAAAGGTACATCAAGTTTGTGTTAATGGGTGGGGCTGAAGACAACACCTTTGAGGAAATCGATGATAATTTTAGTTATCCTGCAAGTAAGTTCTCAAATCTAACTGAAACTTTTCGATAGCGTATGTTATTGTTTACTTTCCAAATTTCGCCGTCGGTAAACTCGCACACATACCAGCGGAACGCACTCTCTCCCGACCCAATGGCAAGGTCGTTCGAACCAAGTTCTGGAGTGTGTGCATACCCTTCACTTTCATTGATTTTCGGTTGCGGACGGGAAGAGAGAATATATTTTTTAAAGGCAGGGGAATCAATATCCCCGAATCAGAGCCCGGTGAATCAGACCACCCGTACCCTTTGCACGCTGTTGTCGAAATGGAAAATTTCATTCTGCAAATTTGACGCAAAATTGAACTATAAACTTTACCAGTCGGGTATTTTTTAGCAGAGCTCTGCCAAACAAAACTGACGTATTTAAATTCCTACTCCTAGTTGCAGTGTTTATCCTCATTTTGACATCAGTGTTCTTCAGCATCTGTAGAGGAGTTGAGTGATAATTTCCTCCCACAGCTCAATGTGGCGGTAGAATTTTATTTTTAATAATACGCTTTAACGAGTAACGTGCAAGATTAATTTTGAGAATAAGTATTTGTTATTAATAAGTGTTATGTAATAATTTATTGTTGAGCACCTACATGCACTCTCCAATAAATTATAAACAAAAGAAACTGAAATTAACAAAAACATACTTTGCCTCCAGCTAAATACGAAATAGATTCTATGAATATAAGAACTTAATCATGGCAGCAAGACTTTTCAATGATGCTTAAATATGCCCTTGCAGCACTGTCCAAGTTAACTCGCTGACGCTTGATGGTATCTTCCATTCGTTATATAGGGGTACATCAATTAATATTTTAACGTGCAGTCTTGGGACTGGTTTACCAAACAACGTCACGGAGTAACATCTACTGTATGAATTCCGGTCGCTTTACGAGCCTGGACCGAATAAAATGGTTCGAGGGCTTCAAAAGATTAACTATTTCTTGTCCATTGTAGCCCTGGCCCGAAACTTTTTGGTGTCAAGTGGAATTTTTGTTCGGTGCCAAATAAATCTTTGGGCGTCAAGTGGATGATTTTAGTGCCAAATGGAGTCTGGTTGTGAATGAGAACAAATTAACAATGTATAGTCCTTGTTGTACTCAGCTATGATATTTTAATTTAGTATAAACTGGCTCGTTTAAGTATTTTAGTTGCAAAAGCCCCTCACTTAATACAAATGATGGTAATAAAAAACAAAATAAATAAATAAATAAATAAATAAATATATGTAAATAAATATAAATAAATAAATAGGATGAAAGACTCTGACGTCGATGGGGATCGAACCACTGCCTTGATGAGAGTACACTTCTACGGCACCAATCGCCTAGCGAAACTGGACCAGCGCCATAGACCACTCGACTACCGACAAGGCCCCCTAAAAGGCATGCTAGCAGATCGAGCGTCCATGGAACTGGCACAGTCCACACGAAATTACTTCTGTTATGCATTTTTTTAGGATGAAATACCCTGCCGCCGAAGGGATCGAACCACTGCCTTGATGAGAGTATACTTCTGCAGAAGTGTACTCTTATCAAGGCAGTGGTTCGATCCTTCTGCAGAAGTGTACTCTCATCAAGGCAGTGGTTCGATCCCCATCGGCGTCAGAGTCTTTCATCCTAAAAAATGCATAACAGAAGCGCCGAATTCTGTATTCTGTACCTTAAGCAGGAAATTTGAAAAAGAAATCGATTCTAAATAAATAAATATATATAAACAAATAAATAAATAAATAAATAAATAAATAAATAAATAAATAAATAAATAAATAAAGTAAAAGGCAATTGTTAATGCTCGCAAGCTTATTACAGGATTAATATTTACTCACTGTTTATTCCCATCAAATAAACTGGTAGCAAATAATTTATTATCTCCCACGGGGAGCTTATAAAAAATTACGCAAG